>JBBPBX010002039.1:0-15369 GCA_038048925.1 Garcialebias charrua | reverse complement strand
GTATGGTGGGGTGGGGGGTACATGCCCCCCACCGGGATCAGGGCCTAGGGGAGGATCTGTTGACACAATCAGACCGGCTCAGCTGAGCCAATCGGCTGCAGGCAGCCTGTTGCAGCTCAACAGCAGATGCACGACTGATACACGTTTAAGGTGGAACGGCTCTGCACGGTGGTGCACGGTGGTGCACGGTGGTGCACGGTCGCCGCTCACGTGCACTTGACTAACAGCCGTTGTTGTTCCTCATTCAAAGTTCAGATGAGATTCAGAGATTCTTCCTGTTCTTGTGTGTTTTCATCAGCATGCAGTTCTGCAGCATCTGTCACTCAAACCTTTCGTTCCAGTGAGAGAAGTGAACTTTGTCTTTTTTAGTTTCACAGTGTGAAACATTAGAAAGTTGCTCCTGAGGAGGAGAACGTCCATTTACTCCCAGGACCTGTTTAAACTGATCTGTTCTACAGTGACTCTGACCTGATGAGAAGAAGTCGCACCCTGACCCAGACCTGTTGTTTAGTAAACAAGAAGTAAAAGTTCAAAGTGAGTCGAGTCCTGCTGCTTCCACAGGAGGTTCAGGATCCGCCTGATCCTCATCAGCTGGACCGACTCTGGAAAAGCGTACAGGTAAACAATGTCGAGGAGGAAAGATCCAGCAATGATCCACAGAGAAATAGCAGTCGATCTGGGGAGGGTTAAAGGTCATTTACTAGCTGTCTGGAGTTCAATGTTCTACAGGGAGAAAGATTATTCACAAACGGAAAGTTTCCCAAGAGTGACGTTCTAGAACATTCACCCAAAAGATCGAATACCAGAGGCTGAAGGCCGAGGTAGAGCTCTGCGTACGGCCTGTGCGCCGCTCTACGCGCGCGTTCACAAGCACAGCTCTGCGTTCGATCTCGCGTTAATGCTCGCGTTTTCGCTCCAAATTCTTGACGTCATTTGAGCAGCAGCAGGGCGGAGCGTTTACCTACGGGACAAATTGAGGTCGCTGATTGGTCATTTGCTGACACGCCTACTGAATTGATTGACAGGTCGGGTGGGGGAAAAAAGGCACTTCACACAGCTTCTGCCGCTGTGGTGTTCTGTGTTTATATGTTAATAAAAAGTTCTAAAAAATAAAATAAAAACAGGGAGCGCTGGTCCAGAACACCAGAAAATATGCAGAACCTCGCGCAGCCACGTTGGACATGAGTTTAGTTCGCTCGTGACAAATTCATTCATTTCCTCATCATTTCAGTCATGGAGTCAGCGGAGGAGGAAGCGATCACTTGACTTTTGGCAAAAAAACAAAAGAAAAGTCCAGATCAGGGATGAAGAAGGGGAATTTAATACATTTGTGTCTCATACAAAACAGTCCGGCGCCGGGCAGTTTATTGTGAGACAACGCGTGCGCGTACGCTGTCGTAAAATTTGAGCTTGGCGCGTACGTGCCCTGCGGGGCTACGCTTGTGCCTCTGCGTACGTACGGCGTAGAGCGGCGTACGTATGCAGAGCTATATCTCAGCCCTGAGACTACAGGCCTCAGGTCAGAGGTCGTCCTCCATCAAAGACTCTACAGGCCTCAGGTAGCAGGTCAGAGGTCGTCCTCCATCAAAGACTCTACAGGCCTCAGGTAGCAGGTCAGAGGTCGTCCTCCATCAAAGACTCTACAGGCCTCAGGTAGCAGGTCAGAGGTCGTCCTCCGTCAGACTCCACAGGCCTCAGGTAGCAGGTCAGAGGTCGTCCTCCATCAAAGACTCTACAGGCCTCAGGTAGCAGGTCAGAGGTCGTCCTCCGTCAAAGACTCTACAGGCCTCAGGTCAGAGGTCGTCCACTGTCAAAGACTCCACAGGCCTCAGGTAGCAGGTCAGAGGTCAGCCTCTGTGTCTGTGAAGGGGCCACTTTGTGAAAAATCTACTGTTTCTCTGCAGAATTCACTCAATGGCTTTTTGTCTTGATTGAACGAACACCATCTCCTTTTTCTGTTCATGAAGGTGGGATTGCAGGAGGTATAGAGATCTGCATCACCTTCCCCACAGAGTACGTTAAAACACAGCTGCAGCTGGATGAGAAGGCAAATCCTCCCAAATACAGAGGAATCTGTGAGTACTCAGTATTTTTATTTTTTACTATCCTCTGTGCTTATAAAATATATTGTATCTTTACATGTGTTGAAATACAAGACATTTGTGTAGAGAACATCCCACTACATTTATATGTTACTGTTGTGGAAAAAAGAGATTCCCATAACAACCGGGTGTAAGTTCATCATATTTATTACAAAGCTTTGGAGAACAGCCAGCCATCACAGAAGATCAATGTCTGAGGTTCTGACCCGTTCTGACTTCCTGAACAAACAAACAAAAAGTTTTGTAGAAACATCCAACTGGCAGCCTGTCCCCGCCATGTCCAGTGATCACAAAGCCATACGAAGACCTGTGGACCTATGGGTGCGTTCCCATCATGCCTGGCCCTTTTTATTTATTTTTTATATCCTGTGCCAGTTCAAAACATCCGTCAACTCAGGGCCTTTAAAGATGTAGGTCAGAATATTTCAAATATAGGTCCATGTTTTGCCGTTTGATATAATTGATCAATCCAACAAACTCTCTGGTCTTGATGCCGACACGTGGTTTTAGATGATGGTTCAAGGAGAAAGTGAGAAAACTGGAATTATTCAACCGTCATCATTTGCAATGTTAAATGCTGCCTCTCAGTGAGCAGGTCACTGGTTCAAATCCCAGCCGGGGGCCTTTCTGGGTGGAGTTTGCATGTTCTCTCCGTGCTTAGTGTGTTTTCTCCGTGTACTCTGGTTTCCTCGCACAGACAAAAAACATGCATGTTAGACTGATTGGTAACTTTAAATGGTCTCTAGGTGTGAGAGAGAGAGTGAATGGTTGTTTGTCTCTATGTGTCCCTGTGATGGAAGGAGACCTGTCCAGGTGTCTCTGTGATGGACTGGAGACATGTCTCTTGCACAGTGATGGCTGGTCATGGACTCCAGTGGGTCACTTGAGTCCATGACCTAAAAAGGAAGAAGCAAATAACGATGGATGGAAAATCACTCTGTTTTCTTCTAAGCCCTAGTCCCAGACACCCCTGTAGATCTCAACGCCCTTGAACACGTCAACGTTCTGGAGACTCTGTGCATTCTGTTCAATCTGGACTTAAAGGTCCAAAACGTTCTCCACAAGAAGATAATGAGTTCAAAATGTTGCTTCATGTGCGTTACTTTATTTCCAAATAAACCTTTGTGTGTACATGTACTTCATAAAAACCATGAGGAACTCACCACTACTGTAAAACATGACAGTAAAAACTGAGGGTGCATGTCCTAATAACGACTTCTTCTCTGTTATCTGCACTGACCCTGAGATAACTCTTGTTTTTTTGTCTGTTCAAGGTAAAAACCAGCGAGCCGGTGTGTGTTTATGTAGCAAGACGTTCTTTGAACTTTAACACAGATCTTGTTAGCTGAGACTTGTGTAAAAAATAATGAATGAATGAAAACCGAAATGCACTCAGTAAATGTTGTTCCTGTTCTTGATTGTAGCAGGACTTGTTGTCAAGGCGGTGGTGGAGCTCTTGTGTTTTTGTCTGATCTCTCGTTGAGTTGTTGTGTCTCTGCAGCGGACTGTGTGAAGCAGACCGTGAGCAGTCATGGGGTCCGGGGACTCTACAGAGGCCTGAGCTCTCTGCTCTATGGATCCATACCCAAAGCAGCCGTCAGGTACATAAGCCTTGCACTCAAACTCACAAATCAAGCTTAGCTGTTCAACCACGCATGTCGCCCGCCCCCGTTCACCTCATGAATCTAACAAAGTTGTCAGGTCCGCTGGACGGATTAAAAAAATGTTGAAACATTTCATCTTTCTATTATATACGGTATATATGGACTCTGTACCGCACAGCGTCCCCACTAACTCAGGAGCCAGACAGAAGAGAAATCACACACAAAACAGGCTCTAGAGAAATGTGGATATCCTAACTGGGCCTTCCTGAAAGCAGAGAAGAAACCCAAACAGGACTCCAGCAGCCATCAGGTGAAAAGAAGGAACCCAGACCCAGACCAGTGGTCATTCCAGATGTTGCAGGAGTTTCAGAGACATTGAGACGTTTATTTTCTAAACACAACGTCCCAGTGGCTTTTAAACCCCAAAATACATTAAAGACTGGTTCATCCCAAAGATCCAGTCCCCCGGCACAAACAGAGTAATATTGTGTATGTTGTTCAGTGTCAGGAGGGTGATCAGTCTTATATCGGGGAAACTAAACAGCCACTGGCTCGAGTTGCATTCAGGCACAAAAAATCTGACCCGACTAACCTGTGTGAAGCAAACGGGTTCAAACACAGATCATCAGGTGTTGAAAGCAACAGAATAGTAGTGGGCAGCACAGTGGCACAACTGGTAGAGCTGCTGCCTCTCAGCGAGAAGGTTGCCGGTTCAAATCCCGGTCCGGGGCCTTTCTGGGTGGAGTTTGCATGTTCTCCCCGTGCATGCGTGGGTTTCCTCCGGGTACTCCGGTTTCCTCCCACAGACCAAAAAACATGCTTGTTAGGCTGATTGGTGACTCTAAATTGACCCTAGGTGTGAGTGTGAGAGTGGATGGTTGTTTGGTGTGAGTGAGACAGGTCCCTCTTGTAAATGAGTCCCCGTGACTCAACGAGGCTAGCCTGTATAAATAAAGGTTGAATGAATGAATGAATGAATGGGTCTTTAAACAGGATTTGAAAACCTAGAGGGTGGGGGGTCTGTCTGACGAGCAGAGGTAACTCGTTCCAAAGTCTTGGTCCTGCTCCAGAGAAGGTCCTGTCACCTCTGCGCTTAAGACGAGTTTCTGGAACTGTGAGAAGTAACTGGTCCGCTGACCTCAGAGAACATGGTGGGACATATGGCTGTAGCAAATCAGAGAGATTGGGGGGGGGTTGTTCAGCGATTTGTAGACCTACAGGAGAATTTTGAACTGGATTAGAAGATGAACCAGTGAAGGGAGGCCAAGACTGGTGTAATGTGCTCTCTTTTGCCTGTACTAGTTAAAAATCGGGCAGCTGCGTTCTGAACCAGTTGTAGTCGTGCAATGGTGGCTTGACTGACGCCAAGCAGAAGTGAATTGCAGTAATCAAGCCTAGATGTAATGAATGCGTGAATCACTGTCTCCAGGTGCTTTTTGGATAATATGGGCTTCAGCTTAGACAGACGCCTCAGCTGGAAAAAACAGGATTTGACAATCATGTTTACATGACTGTTGAGTTTCATGGAAGGATCCATTATCACTCCCAGATTTTTGACTTTTTGTTTTTCGGACAGGGGTAGAGCAGAAAGGTCAATGCAGTGGTTTGAGATTGTGTCATTGGGAAGGAACAATATGGCTTCAGACTTCTTATCATTGAAACTTAAGAAATTTAAAGCCATCCAGTCCCTGATGTCAGCCAGGCAGTCGAGCAGAGGTTGAATAGAGCATGTACCATTGTGTCTTAGGGGGAAGTAAATTTGACAGTCATCGGCGTAGAAGTGAAAAGGTATGTTGTGTTTCTGGAAAATAGCACCAAGTGGCAGCAGGTATAAAGAGAATAGGAGAGGACCCAGGATGGACCCCTGCGGAACCCCCCAATTAAACGCTGCCGCTGCAGAACTAAAATGTTCATGGCCGTTGAAGTGCGTTAAAATCCCTGCTTCTGCTGCATTCTGCATTATTCAGACAAGGACCCTGCTCTGACATGTCTGCTTTGGGACCTCACCTGTTTGGGTTGTCAGTTACGCGCATCTGCTAAGTGCAGCGGCTGAATGTCCATTTGGGTGATGGATTGTTGCCTGGCGGTACCGGTAGCCCCATCTGAAGCTTACAGGTAACTGAACTTTATTTTACCTCTTTCGAAGCCGGTTAGCTCGCGGTCAAATGGCTGCGTGCGGCTGGTGAAACTATGGCAAGACATGTTGCCATATAATTGGATTGTCAGCCACGCGTGTACACTGATGCAATCAATAGCCCAACACCAATCCAGCACATTGTTATGGGCTCGGCCTGGCCCAAATTCGGGCCGGGCTTTGGGCCTGGGTTAAAAATGACATCTCTACCACTGGCCAAAAGGATGGCCCAGCACAGAAGATCAACATCATCAGACCAGGACTCTGCGGTCTACACTCATCTCCAGGTCAGAGGTCACTCTCAGGGATGAAGATGTTCACATCCTTGATAGAGAGGAACGATGGTTTGAGAGAGGAGTAAAGGAGGCCATCTTTGTGAAAAGAAACCGTCCATCATTAAACAGAGGTGGAGGCCTCCGGGTTCAACTGTCCCCCTCTTACAATGCTGTTATTGCTAGTATCACTCAGCCCTCTGTGAATAGCAAACAACCATCAGGGTGCTAACAATCCATCGTTAGGCTGATGGTCCTCCTTGATCATGTGAACAGCTAGTTCTGGATGTCAACAACAAACTGGTTGATCCACCATGAGAAGGTGCTATTTATAAGACTGAGCTGAATACAGCTTCTCAGACTGAATAAGTCTTTAGGATAAAAGACAAAACTTTTCAACAAATTTTAAAATTTATTTTTTTTATTTTAAATCTGTCCAGAGGACCTGACTCATCTTTGTTAAGTCTGTATGAGTTTGTGTAGATTTAGTTTCTTAAGTTATAAATTCTTTTTGTTTGACAACGTCGTAACGAGACCTTTAGTTCTGATTGATTGTGTTTGATTTTTGGCTCGGTCTCTGTTCTCTCTGACTTGGACAGGTTTGGGATGTTTGAGTTCCTCAGCAACAAGATGCGAGATGAGAGCGGGAAGCTGGACAGCAAGAGAGGATTGCTCTGTGGCCTGGGAGCTGGCGTCGCAGAAGCTGTGGTCGTCGTTTGCCCCATGGAGACGATAAAGGTCCACAAACATCTCCTCATCTTGGATTTTATCATCTGTGCATGTTTTATTTTGAGGTTTAAGAGGAACAGGAACATTTTGGCTATGTTCACACACTGCAGGCTGAAGAGGCCCAAACCTGAATTTATATTTGCCCATATGTGACCCGTTCAGACCTGCAGTGTGAGCCAAGTGCACATCCTGGTCTCAGGAGATCCTCGAGGTCCTTCTGCTTTTCAAAGATGACCTTTCAGTTCCTCATCTTTGAACATAAAGAACTTTGTCAGTGATTGATTAAATCTGAAGCTGTTTTCTAGCCCTGCCGTAAAATAATTGAGTCTTTGACCAAAATAACTCCTGAAACTCTCTGGATCAGGTGTTTTGAAAGAGTCTTTCTGTGACGGTGGTCTTTAATATTCTCTCTAAGGTGAAATTCATCCACGACCAAACTTCAGCAAACCCAAAGTACAGAGGCTTCTTCCATGGTGTGAGGGAGATCATCAGGTCTGAAGGTAAGGGCTTCATCTCTATCCTACTTCCATTAGAGTGCCCAGTGTTCTGTGTGCAATATTTTGTTTTTTGCCTCTGAGTTTATGAAGAATAAAAATCCTCTGCTGGTACACTTGTGTTGTTGTGTGTTCAGGCCTGAAGGGGACCTATCAGGGTCTGACTGCCACGGTGCTGAAACAAGGCTCCAACCAGGCCATCCGCTTCTACGTCATGACCTCCCTGAGGAACTGGTACAAAGGTACAAAACCTCTGCTGTTACTGCAACAACCCTTAACCAGGAGCTCGTATAACACCCCTGTTCTTTTCCCCTCTTTGAGGCGATGACCCCAACAAAGCCATCAACCCTGTGGTAACTGGCCTGTTCGGCGCCGTTGCCGGGGCCATCAGCGTATTTGGGAACACGCCGCTGGACGTCATTAAGACCAGGATGCAGGTGAGTTCTCCAAAGGTGTGACTCCTAACTCAGCTCTAAAGTTTTGTCACCAACGTCTGGTCATTCTGCAGGGTCTTGAAGCTCACAAGTACAAAAGCACTTTGGACTGCGCCGTTAAGATCATGAAGCATGAAGGACCGGTGGCGTGAGTAGAAACTTCAGTACTGACAACGAACGGATCTGAAACCAAATCTTTCTGGGTGCTGTTAATGATGCTCTTCACCATTTTGGCTGTTTTACAACAGTACTGGTAACAGTGACCGTAGCCCAGTGGTTCAGTGTCTTGTCATCCTGAGGCTACAGAGCATCCAGAAAGTCTTCACGGCACTTCAGTTCATCTACATTTTGTTATGTTACAGCCATATTCCAAATTGTATTAAACTCATTGCGTTCTTTAACATTCAGTACTCCATTATGACAATGTGAAAGAAGATTTATGCAAATAAAAAAAAAATTAATAATAATAAAACTAAGAAATCACATTTACAGAAGTACAGTATTCACAGCCTTTGCAATGAAGCTGCTGTTTCCACTGATCATCCTTGAGATGTTTCTACAACTTCAGTGGATTTCACCTTCAGTTGACTGGACTTGATGTGAAGACACATACACATGACACATACACATGTCTATAGAAGGACAGGCCTGACTATAGAAGGACAGGCCTGTCTATAGAAGGACAGGCCTGTCTATAGAAGGACAGACCTGTCTATAGAAGGACAGGCCTGTCTATAGAAGGACAGGCCTGACAATAGAAGGACAGGCCTGACAATATAAGGACAGGCCTGTCTATAGAAGGACAGGTTTGTCTATAGAAGGACAGACCTGTCTATAGAAGGACAGGCCTGTCTATAGAAGGACACGCCTGTCTATAGAAGGACACGCCTGATTATAGAAGGACAGGCCTGACTATAGAAGGACAGGCCTGTCTATAGAAGGACAGGCCTGTCTATAGAAGGACAGGCCTGTCTATAGAAGGACACGCCTGTCTATAGAAGGACACGCCTGTCTATAGAAGGACACGCCTGTCTATAGAAGGACACGCCTGTCTATAGAAGGACACGCCTGTCTATAGAAGGATACGCCTGTCTATAGAAGGACACGCCTGTCTATAGAAGGACACGCCTGTCTATAGGAGGACACGCCTGTCTATAGGAGGACACGCCTGTCTATAGAAGGATACGCCTGTCTATAGAAGGATACGCCTGTCTATAGAAGGACAGGCCTGTCTATAGAAGGACAGGCCTGTCTATAGAAGGACACGCCTGTCTATAGAAGGACACGCCTGTCTATAGAAGGACAGGCCTGTCTATAGAAGGACTGGCCTGACTATAGAAGGACTGGCCTGTCTATAGAAGGATACGCCTGTCTATAGAAGGATACGCCTGTCTATAGAAGGATACGCCTGTCTATAGAAGGACAGGCCTGTCTATAGAAGGACTGGCCTGTCTATAGAAGGACTGGCCTGTCTATAGAAGGATACGCCTGTCTATAGAAGGACAGGCCTGTCTATAGAAGGACTGGCCTGACTATAGAAGGACTGGCCTGTCTATAGAAGGATACGCCTGTCTATAGAAGGATACGCCTGTCTATAGAAGGATACGCCTGTCTATAGAAGGACAGGCCTGTCTATAGAAGGACAGGCCTGTCTATAGAAGGACTGGCCTGACTATAGAAGGACAGGCCTGTCTATAGAAGGATACGCCTGTCTATAGAAGGATACGCCTGTCTATAGAAGGACAGGCCTGTCTATAGAAGGACAGGCCTGTCTATAGAAGGACAGGCCTGTCTATAGAAGGACAGGCCTGTCTATAGAAGGACAGGCCTGTCTATAGAAGGACAGGCCTGTCTATAGAAGGACAGGCCTGACTATAGAAGGACAGGCCTGACTATAGAAGGACAGGCCTGTCTATAGAAGGACAGGCCTGTCTATAGAAGGACAGGCCTGACTATAGAAGGACAGGCCTGACTATAGAAGGACAGGCCTGACTATAGAAGGACAGGCCTGTCTAAAGAAGGACAGGCCTGTCTAAAGAAGGACAGGCCTGTCTATAGGACACGCCTGTCTATAGAAGGACACGCCTGTCTATAGAAGGACATGCCTGTCTATAGAAGGACACGCCTGTCTATAGAAGGACACGCCTGTCTATAGAAGGACACGCCTGTCTATAGAAGGACACGCCTGTCTATAGAAGGACACGCCTGTCTATAGAAGGACACGCCTGTCTATAGAAGGACACGCCTGTCTATAGAAGGACAGGCCTGTCTATAGAAGGACAGGCCTGTCTATAGAAGGACAGGCCTGTCTATAGAAGGACAGGCCTGACTATAGAAGGACAGGCCTGACTATAGAAGGACAGGCCTGACTATAGAAGGACAGGCCTGTCTAAAGAAGGACAGGCCTGTCTAAAGAAGGACAGGCCTGTCTATAGGACACGCCTGTCTATAGAAGGACACGCCTGTCTATAGAAGGACATGCCTGTCTATAGAAGGACACGCCTGTCTATAGAAGGACACGCCTGTCTATAGAAGGACACGCCTGTCTATAGAAGGACACGCCTGTCTATAGAAGGACACGCCTGTCTATAGGAGGACACGCCTGTCTATAGGAGGACACGCCTGTCTATAGAAGGATACGCCTGTCTATAGAAGGATACGCCTGTCTATAGAAGGACAGGCCTGTCTATAGAAGGATACGCCTGTCTATAGAAGGACAGGCCTGTCTATAGAAGGACAGGCCTGTCTATAGAAGGAAAGGCCTGTCTATAGAAGGACAGGCCTGTCTATAGAAGGACAGGCCTGTCTATAGAAGGACACGCCTGTCTATAGAAGGACACGCCTGTCTATAGAAGGACACGCCTGTCTATAGAAGGATACGCCTGTCTATAGAAGGACAGGCCTGTCTATAGAAGGACACGCCTGTCTATAGAAGGACACGCCTGTCTATAGAAGGACACGCCTGTCTATAGAAGGACACGCCTGTCTATAGAAGGACACGCCTGTCTATAGAAGGACACGCCTGTCTATAGAAGGACACGCCTGTCTATAGAAGGACACGCCTGTCTATAGAAGGACACGCCTGTCTATAGAAGGACACGCCTGTCTATAGAAGGACACGCCTGTCTATAGAAGGACACGCCTGTCTATAGAAGGACACGCCTGTCTATAGAAGGACACGCCTGTCTATAGAAGGACACGCCTGTCTATAGAAGGACACGCCTGTCTATAGAAGGACACGCCTGTCTATAGAAGGATACGCCTGTCTATAGAAGGACACGCCTGTCTATAGAAGGACAGGCCTGTCTATAGAAGGACACGCCTGTCTATAGAAGGACAGGCCTGTCTATAGAAGGACAGGCCTGTCTATAGAAGGACAGGCCTGTCTATAGAAGGACACGCCTGTCTATAGAAGGACACGCCTGTCTATAGAAGGACAGGCCTGTCTATAGAAGGACAGGCCTGTCTATAGAAGGACACGCCTGTCTATAGAAGGACAGGCCTGTCTATAGAAGGACAGGCCTGTCTATAGAAGGACAGGCCTGTCTATAGAAGGACAGGCCTGTCTATAGAAGGACAGGCCTGTCTATAGAAGGACAGGCCTGACTATAGAAGGACAGGCCTGACTATAGAAGGACAGGCCTGACTATAGAAGGACAGGCCTGTCTATAGAAGGACAGGCCTGTCTGTAGATGGACACGCTTGTCTGTAGAAGGACACGCCTGTCTATAGATGGACACGCTTGTCTGTAGATGGACACGCCTGTCTATAGAAGGACACGCCTGTCTATAGATGGACACGCCTGTCTATAGAAGGACACGCCTGTCTATAGAAGGACACGCCTGTCTATAGAAGGACACGCCTGTCTATAGAAGGACACGCCTGTCTATAGAAGGACACGCCTGTCTATAGAAGGACACGCCTGTCTATAGAAGGACACGCCTGTCTATAGAAGGACACGCCTGTCTATAGAAGGACACGCCTGTCTATAGAAGGACACGCCTGTCTATAGAAGGACACGCCTGTCTATAGAAGGACACGCCTGTCTATAGAAGGACACGCCTGTCTATAGAAGGACACGCCTGTCTATAGAAGGACACGCCTGTCTATAGAAGGACACGCCTGTCTATAGAAGGACACGCCTGTCTATAGAAGGACACGCCTGTCTATAGAAGGACACGCCTGTCTATAGACGGACACGCCTGTCTATAGACGGACACGCCTGTCTATAGACGGACACGCCTGTCTATAGACGGACACGCCTGTCTATAGACGGACACGCCTGTCTATAGACGGACACGCCTGTCTATAGACGGACACGCCTGTCTATAGACGGACACGCCTGTCTATAGACGGACACGCCTGTCTATAGACGGACACGCCTGTCTATAGAAGGACACGCCTGTCTATAGAAGGACACGCCTGTCTATAGAAGGACACGCCTGTCTATAGAAGGACACGCCTGTCTATAGAAGGACACGCCTGTCTATAGACGGACACGCCTGTCTATAGACGGACACGCCTGTCTATAGACGGACACGCCTGTCTATAGACGGACACGCCTGTCTATAGACGGACACGCCTGTCTATAGACGGACACGCCTGTCTATAGAAGGACACGCCTGTCTATAGAAGGACACGCCTGTCTATAGACGGACACGCCTGTCTATAGACGGACACGCCTGTCTATAGACGGACACGCCTGTCTATAGACGGACACGCCTGTCTATAGACGGACACGCCTGTCTATAGACGGACACGCCTGTCTATAGACGGACACGCCTGTCTATAGACGGACACGCCTGTCTATAGACGGACACGCCTGTCTATAGACGGACACGCCTGTCTATAGACGGACACGCCTGTCTATAGACGGACACGCCTGTCTATAGACGGACACGCCTGTCTATAGACGGACACGCCTGTCTATAGAAGGACACGCCTGTCTATAGAAGGACACGCCTGTCTATAGAAGGACACGCCTGTCTATAGAAGGACACGCCTGTCTATAGAAGGACACGCCTGTCTATAGACGGACACGCCTGTCTATAGAAGGTAAATGGTAAATGGTAAATGGAGCTTATTTATATAGCGCTTTCCAGCCCCCTGTGAGGAGCCCCAAAGCGCTTTACAATACCAGCCATCCACCCATTCATTCAGACATTCATACACCGGTAGTAGTAGCCTGCCTTGCAAGGCGCCATCCAGACCTACCGGGGGCAACTCGTGAAGAAGGACACGCCTGTCTATAGACGGACACGCCTGTCTATAGACGGACACGCCTGTCTATAGACGGACACGCCTGTCTATAGACGGACACGCCTGTCTATAGACGGACACGCCTGTCTATAGACGGACACGCCTGTTTAAAGACTGACACGCCTGTTTAAAGACAGACACGCCTGTCTATAGACGGACACGCCTGTCTATAGACGGACACGCCTGTCTATAGACGGACACGCCTGTCTATAGACTGACACGCCTGTCTATAGAGACAACAAATGTCTTTCTACAGGATAATCATGGTTGACCAACGTAACTGTCCACTCTCTCCACACCTGCAGGTTCTACAAAGGTACTGTGCCCCGTTTGGGTCGGGTGTGCATGGATGTCGCCATCGTCTTCATCATCTACGAAGAAGTGGTGAAGGTTCTGAACATTGTGTGGAAGACTGATTGAGTTGGACCCTCGGGTGCTACAGCTTCAGCGTTGGGACGGCCTGTCCACGTTACTAAATGGGCACAGACCGTCTGCTTCCTGGTTCTGACATCTACCTCCGAGTATTTTCAAAGTGACCCCCCCATTGACTGTTTTAATTCCTTGATGATTCCTCCTAATTTAAGGGCCAGCCATGGTGGAATGTTCTTGTAGAACGAGCGCTGTTTTTAATCTCAGTTCATGAAGAGAAATGTTCCTTCAAAACTCAGGGAGACGTGATGAGATGTTCTTCAGATCTGTGGGTTCTGCTAGCTCCAACCACAGAAGACGAACCCAAACCACCGGTACGGGAACAAGAACATACATCAGTCACATTTTAAATCCTTTTTAAGCGTAGATGTTTATTGGAAAACAGACTCCACTGGTAGCCCACAGAAGAATTCACGATGTTCCGGTGTCAGACGAGAACCTGAAGGTCTTCTCAAGTGGCTGTGGCGTGAGAGGACGTTGAAGTGTGGCAGTCCGGGCGTTTGGAGCGTCCTCGCCGCTTCCTAACTCTGCAGGACTGTTCACATCCTCTCATTTCATCTCAACTGCTTTAAAGTGCCTCGACCATCGGAAGGTGCCTTCAGCCTGCTTCAGAGCCTTCGTTTGTCAGAAACGGCCTTAAACCAGCTCGTGTGCCTCCGGCTGTCCAGAACTCATCGAACCGCGGCGGTGATGTCTCTGCAGCTCGTTTACATTCCCTGGTCAGTTCTGGCAGTCTTCGTGTTTACTGCGAGCGGTCTTCTTTCTCATCTCAAAGCTGAACTGGACCGCGAGCACAACCGGACGTGGGTCCCAGCTGGTCTTTCAGGTGAACAGAAGGACTAAAACCAACGTGCCTTTGGTCTTAATTTTACTACGAATGATTACAAATAAACTTGGGTCAGACCGTTGAACCTGTTGAGTCCGTTCTTTGTTCACGTCGATTGTTTGGAGCGAATGAGTTGAAGCCCCTGAATTATTAAAACTCAGTGAAATAACTTCAAACTAACAGGAGCTAGAGAAATTACATTTCCTGTGAAAATGCAGCGTGAATGCTTATTGCAGAAGAACTTGCTGAAAAACTGCTGAAATGAAGAGCAAGCCTTAATTAGCAGAAGAAAGCAGAAAGAACACACATTAGCTGAAATAGTTTGAAATTAGCACAAAAAGAAATTAGCTAAAAATGCTGAAATTGTCAAAAAAATAGCTGAAAGGCAGAAAGGTAGTGGAAAGAGCTTAAATCCATCCATCCATCATGTTCCTCTGGTTCTGGACTCGGGTCTCGTGGGGCAGCATCGTGATCAGGGAGGTCCAGACATCTCTCCACAGCCTCTTCCAGATGTTCTGGGAGGACTCCAAGGTGTTCCCAGGACAACAGAGAGACGTAGTCTCTCCAGCGTGTCCTGGGTCTCCCCTGGGGTCTCCTCCCAGTCGGACATGCCTGAAGCACCTCAACTGATAATGATAGCTGGAAATGGGCACCAGTGACCCCCGCGACCTGAAAAGGAAGAAGCGGATAAAGATGATGGACATATGTTCATAAGTGTCTTTCTAAGCTCCTGAGATGACTGTCCTCTGCGGTCCATGTGCTGTGTGCTACACTACACACACAAACAGCCCTGTGACTACCTGCCACCAGTTAAACAGGCAAACTGACGGATTACAAATGGAGGACACCTGAGACGCTGATTACAGGACACACTTTAGTTTAATACGTCCTCGCGGACAGATTGAAGATTTTTTTAGGGGGTACAAAACTTTTGAGTGTATTTTGTCCATGCGGTTAGCGAAATATCTCATTAATGAGAACAGAAGTTAATGGATCTCTTAAAACAATCATTAGATGTAGGCTAGTTCTTCAACTGATTAGTTTTTGAAGTAGGCTAAAGATGATATATTCATTCAACCTTTATTC
>JBBPBX010002038.1:73083-94728 GCA_038048925.1 Garcialebias charrua | reverse complement strand
TCAGCAAATGATGTCAAACATGAACACTTCTGAAAGAGCAGCAGCTACTGCATTGACATCAATCAGCAGCAAACCAGCAGCAAATCACATCCATCAGAAACATGTTGCAACCATAGTGACACCAGTGCCTTGGTGTGCAGTCCATGTCCACGTGCATGAAAAACAAGTCCATGAGCTCTAAGAAAGCTCGAAGCAGCAGAAAAAGAAAAAGAATTCCCTTACTTTGATTGAAGTGTAGGTAGACAGTCTGTATGATGTTTTTCTCAAGTTCAAACCTGGATCACATGGAACTGCTTAGCCATTGCTCAACCATGAATGATGGGAGCATTTGAGGCCAGGTGTGAGTTCAGGTGTTCTGTTGGGGAGGTCAGCTGCCTGAAGAACTTGCATCCACTTCTCTGCTGTTTCCTGGGACTGCCACCTTTCTTTCTCCTGAGGTGAGGTGGTGAGGTGGTCTATCAGGCTGTTTGCAGTCACACATTCCTCATACAGCTCATCCATACATGTTTAGCCTGCCAAAAGGTGTTAAAGTTCATTAGTGACACATAGCCTAGGTTATGTAGTGATAAATAAATGGAAAAACGTGTATTGTTTATATTTATAAATTTAGCATTGTGTGTAAACTACATTTTGAAATGTATTTATTAATTACCTATATGAACTGTGATTTTTTTAAAGATGGACAAGGTTGTATGTTTGCATAGTGTAAAGTAAATTTATTTATTTTTATTTTATTTATTAAAATTCATTCATTTCACTAAAACAAAGTCAACAACTCAATAAAAAATAAAAAACATACATTCAAAATAAAATGAAAGGCAGCAGATGAAGAATAATCTTATAATCTCTGCCCCTTTTTTACCCAAATAAACTCACAACAATGATTTATCAAAGAACAAAATTAATTGCATCACCAAATGTAAGATTACATCAACTTTAACAACTCAAATAAATTCTTATGTTATTTTTCATATTCCTTCAAAAAAATCACTTTTAGCAATCTCTTAAATTCACAATTATGTACTTATTTGTACGTGTCAATTGTACACTTTTGTTTATAACTATCAATAATTAAACATGGTTCACCACTACAAATTATTGAATTTTTACCTGCCAACCAGGTGAAGACTTTCAGTGATCTTCTCCACTTCTTCAAGGGTTCTCCTGGTTTTGTTCTTTTTCACGTTTCTTATGTGTCCAACTGCAGAAGCATGCTGTTTCACATCACACTGTCCACCATGGGCTACAGAAAAAGTATGCTTGCAAACAGTACAGTTCGCTTTGTAGCCTTTATCATTCACGCGTTCCAGCCACACATGACATCCTCCCGTCCATCTTACAGTAAGGTCTGTTAGCATGTTACCTCGTTGCTCCTCCGGTCCAGCTCCTCTGTTTCTGCCGTCTGGTGACACCAGCCACCCGTCCATCTTACAGTAAGGTCTGTTAGCATGTTAGCTCGTTGCTCCTACGGTCCAGCTTCGATGTTTCTGTCGTCTGGTGACACCATTCCTTTTCCCACTCGACTCTGTATTTTTGCAGCCGTTTCTTTTTTTTTCCTGGGGGGAGTAGGCTCGAAGGTGATCTATGTTCACTGTTTAAATCCCCTGAATGCTTGCCGCTCGCGTCCATGCTGTCTTCTTCTTCAAATCCTGTCGCGCCGTGTCTTCCGTAAACTGCCAAGACTGGACCAATGAGATGAGCCGGATTCTGTAGTTTCAATCACGTGTGTAAAAGGGCTGTCAGCTCATTGGTCACAGAGCAGAGCTGCTTCTTCTTCTTCTATTGTTTATTGGCGGTTGGCAAACTTATTTTAAGCACATTACCGCCACCAACCGGACTGAGTGTGTGCATTGCCGTCTGCTTCCAATCATACACGTCATGTCAACAAACTAAAAGACACTTATGAGTTGTTTTTGAAAAACAACTTTTTATTTTATTTGGGTTGGATAATAAGGAAAATTGAGGACAAAGCCTTGTTTTATCTACGTCTAGCGACAATAAAAAAAAAAATAAAAAAAAACTTTTCTGCCAGGCTGAACTGCTCACTCCTGGCCAGCAGAGGGCCCCCTTGAGCTGTCGGGCCCCTGGGCACGCGCCCGGTGTGCCCGTATTGTAGATCCGGCCCTGGCTGCTCCTTTACCTTAAGACGTCCGCCTTGGTTCTGGTAAAGAGCTGTGGTCAACTTTAGACTGACGAGTCGTCGGTCCCGCAAGTCCAAGCTGGACTCCACGCGTGTTTACCTTGTCGGTGTCGGTGATACTCGCTTTCGTCGGCAGAAGTCGTGACAGTCGTGGCTTCTTGGCTCAAGATAATTTATTCCAGGAAGGAATAACAAACGCTCGTTCGAGGTGGACTCATAACAGCCTGTTATCAGTCCTTAGCTGAAGACGCAGGTCGTTAGCTCTTGACCAAAACGTACCCAGCTCTTTGGGAAAGGTTCACATCTCTTTGAAATTCCCAGCAAACTCTGAGGAACCTGCTGGTTCCTTCCAAACTCTGCAGACTCTGTAGTTCCAGCAACAGCTTAGAACTTAAAGAAGGATCAAAGAGAGGAGTGAGGCTTGTCTCTTTTTCATTGGTCCACGGACCAGTTGAGCAATTCACTTGCCGTTATCACGACCCAAGGTTACAGCCCGAGCAGAGGGAAATTGTTTAGGAAAAGACAGAGCAGCTGGAGCCCTTTTCAGGAGAAACAACGGATTAAACTGTCTTCTTATTTCTAAACAAAACAGTCGGGTCTCTGTGACCCGAGATTTCACCTTTAACACAGCAGTGAACACCGTTTAACTCTTACAGAATAACACAGCTTAAAAGCACACATCATGAAAATGACAAAAGTTATTCTTTTGATCACATCAGCCTAAAATCAAAGATAGAAATAGTCTCTTTTTGGTGACTATGTTATCAGATTATAGCTAAATGAATGATTTTGTAGTAAATGTCTTGCTTTACTGAGAGGTCAGTAAAGGTCATCACTGGACAGTTCAAAAACCTTAATTTGACCCTGGGTAGGTCCACTACACTAGTTGATGTTTTTCTTAGTTAATTCTAGATGTTATTACTGTTTTTCTCTTGCATTTGTTGTTGGATGTAACTGGGACCCCGTGTACATAATCTCGTTTTCATCACATGTACCACATGCGGTGCAAATGACAATAAAGACTCTCTGACTCTGATTCATATCTGTAAAATTAACTGAATTATAACCATTTTTGAGTTTGGCTTATTTCAATTGCCTGCTGCAGCCATCTTCAATTCAAATATATCCAAAAGTTAATTAGCAGTAAAGAAACATCCGTTTATTATTTCTTGAAAGATTTTTCAAAATCTGTCCAGAGGGTCATGAGATATTTTGCTAACAGACCAACACCATTGATTCCAAATAAATAACGTTATAATTTTAAAGAAAGATCTTATGCATTCTAAAAGTCCTTTGCTTATGCTTTGGGAATGAATCTCAGCTACTACCACACCAAATTTTATCTCAATTTTTATCAAATTGACTGAGTTGTAGTCAATTTTGTGATTTTTAAGTTCAGTTAGCTGTGGCAGCCATCTTGAATTGGATGTACTTTAAAGCTGCACTATGTAACTTTGTGGTGCAGTCTGTAACTTTTCTAACAATATATTTTTAACATATTTCTTCACTTTGTCACTACTGACAGACTGATGTCAGACAAAGTAATCTCTGAAAAAAACTATAGTCCCCTTGCTTCTCTATCAGCATTTATAAAAACACTAAAAACACAGAGTGACCCGGACACTGACCAGCCAATAAAAACAGAGCTTGAATTTGAATTTCAGCAGAGCAAGGGGGGCAGAGCCATATATGGCTCTGAGGGGGAGGGATCAGAATGCTTTGCCTGTTGAAAATATGTCTAAGTTCTGTGCTCTACAGAAAGTTACACATAGCACCTTTAACAGTCGAATTTGACACTCGAGGCATGATGAACGAGGACGAGATCTCGATTTCAGCCTCAGGTGAATTTTCTGCGGACGACGCCGACGTCGGATACGGGGAACAGGGAGAAGACCTCTCCCGCACCCCGGTGCCTGTGCTCCCGGAGCCGGACTTTTCCATCCCTGCTCTGTTCGACTTGTGTCACAGCAACGGACGCACTGCAGATCCCATGGCCAGAGCCTCCACCTCGTCAGCAAGTCACGAGGTTTGCAGGAAATTATTTTTACTCAAAGCAGCAGGCCGCCACGAGGCAAAGGATGCCCGTCTTTCTGGACTTCCTCACAGAGCTGACTCGCACCTGGTCTCAGCCCAGAGCTCCCATGCTACTGCCGCTCTCGCAGTTTCTCAACGTGGACGGGATGGATGAAGTGGGAATAGCCAACGTGCCTCAAATCGAGGACACGCTGGCGTCTCATCAGGCTCCCAAGTCATCCGGGACAAAACCAACTCTCCCCAGCAAGGCCTGTCGAGCCTCGGCTTCTCTGCTCGAGAAATGCTACAGGGCTCATGGTCTTGCGGCGCGCGTAATGAACGCGTCCGCAATGAGGCAAGCCTACCTGGCTGAAAAACTACAAGAGCTCCAGGTAATGACAGACAAGCAAGCTGCCACGGAGCTGCTGGATGAAGCCCGCAGGGCAACAGACTTTGTGCTCCGCATGATGGGGACAGCAGCTGTTGCACAAGGCAGAGGAATGGCTGAGGTGGTCATCGCAATACGCCATCTGTGGATGACCTTAACTGACCTCCCGGAAGGACAGAAAGTTCCTTTTCTCTACCATTCGATAGAACCGACGGGACTTTTTGGGAAAGCGCTGGATCGATTTCAGACCAGGCTAGACCAGAGACGCAAACAGGCTGAAGCTCTCCGAGTGGGTATCCCCAGGAGAACCTTCGCCCCCCCAAGGAGTCAGCTGGGAGCACAGCACCGCAGCCTCGACACCATTCAGCCACACGCGTCCCACCGCAAAAGCGGCCGGCGTACGAGGTCGAGCACCGGCAGAGACCACCGCCGGGCCCACCTCAGGACCGAACACGCCTGGAGTAAGAACAGATTTGTTCCCCGCCAGGCGGACCGGTACAGAACCTCCTCGGCGAATCGGGACACCAAACAGAAATGTGCCTGATGAACCAGGACCGCTTCTTAACTTTACACGATCACCCGCCCACGTGGTACGGGAAATGATCTTTTCACGTCCAGACTTTGTTTGTAGCACGGTACAAAAAGCTGGTGACTTTGTTTTAGACACAAATCATGTTCTTTCTGCTGTGAGTGACATAAAGTCAAATATGTCGTTACACATAAGCACGAATAAAGCTAAAAAAACAGCCCCTCTCTGTTTTCTTGACTCACAAAAAAAACAAAAAACAACAACAAACACAATAACATCAGCAGAACGGGTCCCTCTGTCCTGCCAGCCGACATAAAGGGAGGGGGCCATCTCCCCCCCCCCCTCACGGCTCACGGGGTGTTAGCCTAATCAATAAACCCCAGCAGGGTGCCTCGGTTCTGTCTGCAACAGACAGGCCCAGAGGCGCCTGCAAGCAGGCCCGACACTCCTCACAGAGACAGGTGAGGGGGGTCACGTGCTCCAGCCCCCGCTCCGTTGTAAACCACGGGGCGGACAATACACAAACCAAACAAACCCGTGACACGTCCGCGCTCCAGGGGTGCGCGCCGACAGAATCTGACGACCCACCTTCCTGGCCACCTATTCAACGGTTCCCAGTAAGGGACGGGGGGCCACGGCAGAAGCCCGCAGGCTAACACCAGCTTCACACGTTCACAAAGGCAGTTGTGATGAAACTGCAGTGTGTGTAAACAAGCCAGGGCTGAATCAGACTCCTCTTCCTTTTAATCGAAGAGGACTGAGCTCTCTGTCACCAACCAATATAAAGTCTGCTCAGCACAAAGGACCATCTCCACATTCTCATGCTGAAACTGCCCCCTTATCCGTGGTGGGCGACACACAATGCTCAAGCAGTGATCTTGCAGCACGTGACCGCGCTCAATGTGCTGACTCAGTTCTGCTCTTAAACGACGTACCCCCACCGGGTGAAACACAGCCCACCGGTGGTTTGTCAGAGTCCAGGACTCTTTTAAGGCCAGAGACCAGTAAACCAGGTGCAACCAGGAAACGGGCTGGGGCCAGGAGATCTGCTCGTTTACAAAACTTGCAACCCCTCCGATCCATGACCCCCAACAAAAGGAGGAAAAACAGACATTCTGTCCCGCTTTTGTCTAATAATGACAATAGATTGCCTCTGCCCCCAGACACTCTTGATCAGAGTAGTAGGACGGTACATCTGCAGGAAGGTCCTCTCCCTAACGTGGTTGACCTTCAAGGGACCACGGGAATTAGGGCCCTTGAGGGAGAGCTGGTTCTGCCACCTACTCCTCTCCAGAGACCCTCCACGTCACCAGAAGGGACAGTCTCGCCACTTAGGCTGAGAGCTGTGGCAAATTTCAGTTTGGTGGCGGAAAGGGACAAGCTGGTGGCCTCAGGCCTGCCAGAGAATGTGGTAAATACCATTCAAAATGCATGAGCTGGGTCAACTCAGTCTCTTTATGCCCGGAAATGACGTATTTTTGAAGCCTGGTGCACAGAAAGAAATATTATTTCTTATTCATGTGACCTGGCTCAGCTCCTCACCTTTCTTCAGGACTTGCTGGAGAAAGGTCGTTCTTTTTCAACAATTAAAGTGTTCCTATCGGCGATTTCGGCCTGTCACAAAGGCTGGGGGAGCAGGACGCCTGGCGCGTATCCGCTCATAATAAGATTTATGAAGGGCGTGCTGAGAAAGAGACCCCCCAGCAGGATCTTGACCCCTGGATGGGATCTTAGTCTGGTCTTGGGGGCTCTCTGTGATCCCCCATTTGAACCACTGAGCGACATTAGCAGTGGTGGGCAACGCTAATCCAAAAATTAGTTCAGCTATTTCTAAAGCACTAATTTATTTATTTAGGTCCGCAATTTCAAAAGCACTAATGTCTTATGAAAATTAGGGGAAGCTAATTCTAATCCGCTAATTAAATTCAACAATTGGTAGCAGCAAGTTATGCAATATTTGCACTACACTGCCAACTAGCGGTGCATGAACTGTTATACAGTAAGTTGTTTGAGTTTCAGAGTATTTAGTTTGGTTCTCTTCAACAGGTTTGACAAGGACAAAATGTACCCATTCCAAAGTCTGTTAGCTAAACTGCTGACATATTTGGCTGTTTTTTTTTCTTCTTTTGTTACTTTTAGTACCACTAGATCGCATGTGTCAAACTCAAGGCCCGTGGGCCAAATCCGGCCTACCATAACCGTTTCTGTGGCTCTCTACACCCTAGAACTTCAAGATAACAGTTGTAAGCATGTTGCTCTCAGGTGGTGGGTCCCCATCCCTACACTCCCTGGTCTCTCTGTTAATTGTCTTGCTTATCTCCTCCATTTTGTTGTCCAGGTGTTTGTGATTGTCATGCTGTGTGTTCATGTACCTGTATATAAAGTCAGGGATTTTTTAATTGATAAAGCTCTGTATATGTTGTATAACACAATCATTGTTCCACATTTAATCTATTGTATTGAGGTTTGGGGAAAAGCGTGCAAAACAATTACAAAGCCTGTTTTTATTTTACAAAAGAGAGCTGTAAGAGTAATCACCAGAAAACATTTCAGTCACCCATCAAACACCTTGTTTCTTCAGCTAAATTTATTGAAATTCCAGGAATTGGTAGAATATAGTATTTTATCAGTTATGTATAGGGCTCATAATAACACATTACCTTTAAATATCCAAAGAAATTTAGACAAAGTTATTACAATCTTAAAGGGACAGATATTCATCAAACCACAATTCAGAACCAGCTTAAAGGGACGGTCTACCTCAATTCAGGGAGTTGGATTGTGGAATGTTCTGGAGAGTGATGTTAAAAATGCAAAATCAATGTATACATTTAAGAAAAAGGTCAAAAAGGACTTGCTCAAAAACTATATATGATGTAGCTTAGTGTGTTTGTGTATTACACTTATGTTGTACTTATGATGTAGCTTAGTGTGTTTGTGTATTACAGTTAGAAAAATTAAGTAGAGTTATTCATTTTGTGATGTAGTTTGTGTATTACAGTTAGAAAAATTAAGTAGAGTTATTCATTTTGTGATGTAGTTTGTGTATTACAGTTAGAAAAATTAAGTAGAGTTATTCATTTTGTGATGTAGTTTGTGTATTACAGTTAGATAAATTAGTAGATTTATTCATTTTGTGATGTAGTTTGAAGGTTATCATTGGTTGAACAAACTGTGAAATAAGGGGCAGATATAATAAGATTTCATCTTCTTTCTGCTCCTTTCATTTTATCCTACTTGTATTCTTGTATCTGATGAAACTGTTTTGTATTGTTCTTTTAAAATGAATGAATAAACATCAAATCAAATCAAAAATAAGTCTGTATCTCTGTGTTTATCGTTGTCCTGGCATTGTCTCCTGTTGCCTCTGTCTCCTGAGTTCCTTGTGATTCCCTGAGTATGTAAGTTTGCTGCCCTGTCAGCTATTTTATGTTCTTAATTTCTGTGGCCGTCGCGGACGCCATTTTGAAGAGTCCTAATGGTGAACTACTTTTTTTAAATCCAGCAGATTTGACCATTTCGTGAAACTCTCAAGCTCAGAAAAACTTGTGCTATAACGTCAGCTATGAAATATATTTTTTCTCAGCAAAGAAATAATTGTTTTACCGTGTTTTGTTGTAAAATCCTGGCTTCTTTGGCCGTCGCGGACGCCATTTTGAAGAGTGCTAATGTGGCGAACTTCTTTTTTTAAATCCAGACGCGTCGCGTAGGCCGCTGAGAAACATCCACAAGTTCACCCTCCATGTTAAAAAGTCTTCGTCTGACTCTTCGAAAACAAGCAATAAGGCTGCAGAGTAACACACTGGCTGCTAACTGCTATAGAGAGAGCACACACCAAGAGACTGAGGGGGACGCTTTTTTGTCACGGACCACATCCGGCGCTGACAGGATATAGTCTGTTAGCTGTCGTCCGAGCTCGTAAATACGTTATTTCGTTTTTACTGATAGATAATTAGTTATTAGCGGTACTGCATTTTAAATAAAAATAGCACAAATCCGCTTATGAATTATAAAACTTAGTCAATCCGCTGTAAAGCTAACAGATTATTTAGCTACGCTATAAGCGGATTAGCGCATTAGCGCTACCTAGCGGTCGGAGGCCCACCACTGGACATTAGGATAGATTTATTATCTTATAAGACCGCTCTTCTCCTGGCTCTTTGCTCGGCGAAACGTGTGGGTGACCTCCATGCCTTGTCCGTACACCCAATGTGTACCAGGTTCGCCCCTGACGGGTCAACGGTCACCCTAAGGCCTAATCCCGCATATATCCCCAAGGTCTTGACTCTAAACCACAGAAGTCTGGACTTTGATCTCTCTTCTTTTCCACCTGCTCCTGTCCTCACTCAGGAACAGGAAAGGCTGAAGGCTCTCTGCCCCGTGAGAGCTTTAAGTACTTACATACAGAGAACAGCCGAATGGAGACAAATCAACTGTTTGTGTGCTTTGCAGCACCTGCTACCGGAAAGGCCCCATGAAAGCAGCACCTCTCACATTGGGTGACTGAGGCCATAAAAAGGGCGTACAGTAGCAAAGGTCAACAGGTGCCCTCTGGAGTGTGCGCTCACTCTACTCGGGGCTTGGCCACCTCGTGGTCACTGTTCAAGGGTGTACAAGTTGCAGACATTTGTGCTGCTGCGATCTGGAGCTCATTAAACACTTTTGCAAAGCATTACAGTTTGGATGTTACAGCGTGTGATGTCACTCAGGTTGTCCTTTCTAACACACAGTAGAAAGCAACCTTGAGATGCCTGCTGCTGAATAGAGGCAGACATGCACACTAGCATGCATTTTACTGAGCATTTCAAGGGCATGAATGAATTACGTTCCCATAGCATATGTTGCACTGAGAGACATGACTGAAAGGGAACTGAAAGTTATGCACCATAACTCATGTTCCCTGAAGGAAGGGAACAAGGTGCAACATACTTGGCCCTTTTCAATGCTGAAAGCTCGGTGAAGTGCATCTTGGAGATTGATGAATGGGCGTCAGCGGCTTAAGTACCCAGAGGGCCGGGCCTCTGGCGCGACGCTGACGCCCCTGCCGTAAAGGCGTGAATGTATTCCTTCAGGTAATCGCGCAGGGGCGCAATTCCCATAGCATATGTTGCACCTCGTTCCCTACTTTCAGGGAACATGAGTTATGGTGCATAACTTTCAGGTTTCAGTTAGACAGGTGAAGGTTAAAGGGCATTTACAATTTGGTGTTCATCTTTCTACAGTCAGGTTACTCACAAGTGGAGAACATTTTGGATGGTTGCCAGACATGACTGCAAATTCACCCCAAGGCCAGACTGTGCAAAGCAGTGAACAAATAAACAAATAAATTATGAGAGCTCCGTCTCATACGCTACAGGCTGCAGTTAGCTGGTTAAAGGTTAAAGTTCATGGCAAGACGTCTTCTTCTGTCTGTTCCCTCTTCAGGGGTTGTCACAGTGAGTCATCCTCCTCCATCTCTGTCCTCTGCATCCTCTGTCCTCACTCCAACTACCTCCATGTCTTCTCTAACTGCATCCATATATCTCCTCCTTGTCTTTTTCCTGGCAGCTGCATTTCTAACATCGTTCTACCAGTACACCCACTGTCTCTCCTCTGGACATGTCCAAACCATCTCAGTCTGGCCTCTCTAACTTTATCTCCCAGTTGTTCAACCTGTGCTGTACCTCTGATGATCTCATTCCTAATCTTATCCATTCTTGTTACTCCTAAGGAGAACCTCAGCATCTTCATTTCTGCCACTTCCAGTTCTTTCTCGTGTCTTTTTGTCAATGTCACTGTCTCCAGACCATACAATATAGCTGGTCTCACCACTGTCTTGTAAACTTTTCCTTTGAGCTTTGCTGACACCCTCCTGAACTTTTATCCATCCACACCATCCCAGCCTGAACTCTCTCATGACAATTACAAAAAAAAAAAAAACTGAACATGTGGCTTATTTGGAAGTGTTGTCTGAAGAAATCCTCTTTTCTCTAAAAATAAAAAAAAATAAAAATATGGAAGCACAACTTAAGTTTGTTAAATAGCTTCTAAATGAACGACAGGGGTCACGGTTGTGGGAGTTATAATGTTGTTTGTATTGGCATATATACCAGGGGCGGCCGGCCAATAGGGGGCGCCAGGGTGCCGCCCCACTGGAACTTCTGGAGCTATTCACCATTTTACATTGAAGATAATAATAAAAATGAAATAATAAAATAAAAACATTCGAAATAAATGCATATATGTTTTTAGTTGTGTAGGATAAATATTTTATGAGTAATGATGAGTTATATTGTTTGTTTCAAAAAAACCGTTTTCTGATTGGTGACGTATTTCCTGTCCAGGGGCGCATGAATCTTATCCATAGACTCTCGTTAATAATGGCGCATGCGCAGTTATTCCACAACATTACAAAACAATGGGAAGATGCTGGGTGCAGTTTTCAGCGCCCTGGGCACGTCCAACGTGAGCTGTACCTACCGATCATGTGCTTCCTGTTTTATGGGTTTTTTTTGTCTGGAAAATGAGCATGCAGTCAGTGACTCAAGCAGGCTTGCTCAGGTAAGTTTTAAATCATTGAAAGCCCTTTATCTAATGTCTATTTGCCATTTCTGACTGATATGTCTCAACATTTAGATGGCTCTGTGAAAAAAGCCTTCAGCTGACTGTTAATTCTAAAAGTGGCAACTGGTGAGTTTGTTTTTGGAGCTAGCATGCTAATGCTAGTCTTTATCTAATGCTTATATTATTATATTACCATTCCTGACTGATATGCCTCTCAACTTTTAGATCTTACAAAAGTGTTTTCTAAACGTTATGTGTTTAACAAAGGCATTATATTACAGATTATTATTCAATTATTGTTGGGTTTGAGCTGATTTAGCTGTATCTGAATATTTGCTACTTGTTAAAACTCATTAAAAAGAAATCAGTCCTGCAGAAAAATGCTCTGATGCCACATTCAGTAAGATCTAAATCCAGAAAGTTTTTCAGACTCAAGAGGGAAATGCACTAGTGGAACTTGAACTATCAGTCTAGTTTCTGATCATTATTCCAAAGAACATCACTTTTGAAAATCTACTTAGGAATTACTCAGTTTTGAAGCAAAAGTTATTTTAACTCAAGCTTGTGTACAAAACTTGATCTGAAGTCAAACCTGTTAAATATCAGTCAATATAAACTTTTTATATTCAACGGATGTCTGCTATATGGTTTTATGAACCTCACTGTTTGTAGCAGCCCTTAAGAGACATTTTCTTCCACTGTACAGGACACAGCAGGAGGTGATGATGATGAGGGAACCTCTGGTCCAGCCTGGATGTTTGTGAGAAGTGGGGAGACACCACCGTCGAAGAAGCTGTGACAAAGTCAGAAGATGTAATGCTATAATGTAAAGTGTTTAAATCTTGTGCCTCATCTCGAGTCTTATACGTTTTCTACAGTAATGTAACATGGTCATCAAATTTGTTTTTACTAAAATTGTTAAAATAAAACTGGACTCTGAGCCTGTCTTAAATCAAAATACACATTTTTTGGGTGATAATACATCAATAAGAAGACAAAGTCAGAATGTGTTGAACATTTTATTTTCTTAGATTTGGTTCACACAACCAGTTTACATTGATGCTAGTCATAGCGCCAAGTCACAACAGAAGTCGTCTCAGGACACTGAACAGAAATAATCAAATGTAAAAATAATAAGTTAACAAACTTTCATATAAAAATAATAAGTTAACACTATTTATCTGAGGAGACTGCTTTGAGTTTAACTCCATCATGTTATAAATGAGCTACAGTAGTTAGGCAGAGTTCTTTCAGGATGAAATATTTCATTGAGATATGAGAGAATGAGGGAGTGGAGGATGAGAGTGTAAGTGTATTATGAAATTATATACATTCTCAATCTTAATAATGATTTAATAATCTCTTTTTACTTATAATACTGATGAACGTGTTGTTTGTTTAGGAACCACTTCCCTGCAGACTGTCCAGAAAGTTTCCACTGGAGGAGCTTTTGCTGAAGAAGAGGCACAGAACATAATGTCACAGCTCCATGTCCATGAAGAGAGGGCTGCAGATGGACCAGGAAATTCCACCAGCCTTTCTGTCTGAGAACCCTGCTGCTGGTGATGGAACCAACACAAGACTTATCCTTTGCTGTCAGATCTTGCATTCTCATATTTGTGTTCAAGCTTCTCCCACACCCAAACATGTTGTCCACTGCAGGAGACACTGTCTGTCCAGAACACTAACACATACTGCCTGAGGAGCAGATATGATCATTTTCCTCAACAAGAACCATTTCTGATTTTTTTTACTGTACTTGCTGCTAACCTGGACGGGATTGTACAAGTTGCTCTTTTTTATAATAATAATAATAATAATAATAATAATAATAATAACTTTGTTTGATTCTGCAGCAGTGTTAGCCCATCAGTGGGAGCTCAGTAACATGACTGCAGCATCACACACTGGACATGTGGAAATGTGTTTCCATGAGGTTTTCATACATAAAGCTCTCTTGTAAAAGTATACCCCTGAGAAAAGAAAACTCATAATACTGTATATAGAAGTTGATAAGTTTGATATTTATATACTGGTTGAAAATAGCCCTGTGAGAAATTCATAGTAAATTTTAAAAAAGGAAAAAGTTCATAGAATTAAAATTCTAACAGAAGTTCAAATTATTTCAATAAGTGATCCCATCATCTCCACAGTCTTCCTCTGTTGACCACAAAGAAAATTACTAGGATTTAGATTTTAATAGCTGAAAAGGACAGTTGTGCATGAATGACATTTCACTTGCTCAATCATCTTTCTCTGGATCTGCTCCCAGACACATCATCCATCTTCTGTTTGAAGTGCACAGCAGCTCTTCTCCACCTTATAACAAGGTGGGGTTAACTTATTTGACAAGTGGTCCATGGTAGGTGGTGTGTACTTGGGTTGATGGTTTTCACCATGTCCCTGCAAACATATAAACAAACCTGTTACTGTAACGTTAGCTTAGCATGGACAATTATTAGCTCTGTTGTCATTGCCTAACTAACCTAAATGTTGGTGATTCCACATCTGAAAAGGGGATGCAACCTTTTCACAACATATGCTGTAACCGTTCTGTGACACTCTTCATTCAGTTACCGTATTCGTCGGTATATAATACGCGGTTTTTTTTGCTCATTTGAATGTCCTGCGTATTATACACCAAAGCGTATTATCTATGGATTTTTTCCCATATTTTTAGACCCATTTTTCGCTCTGATTCGCCGTTTTTCATTTTGGGCAAAAATGGTGCAGTACCAGTTTCGGCCGCTATGGGCAGCAGCAGAGGACTCAGAGAGCGAAGAGGAAGAGGGCCACTTCCAGACGTTTCTAGCTCATGTGTCCGAAAAAAGCCTCCTCTGGTCGGACTGACTCTGTCGCTGCCCGCCCCCTGCTCTGGATGTAGCTGCATTTAGCTGTGAGGTTCGCTGTTTTTAAATCCAGCTCAGACCAGCTGATTTCACATAAGCTCAGGAGACTGTTTGCTATAAAGTCAGCTAAGAAATATATATTTTTAAGTGTTTATTTAGCTAAATTTAAAGAAAGAAAGCGCCCGGTCCGACCCGCCTGCATAACCCTCCCCCCATATATATATATATGTCCCCGATTTACGAGCGCTCTTACTTACGAGGTTCCGGATTTACGAGGTTATCATATTTAATAAAAATATGAAAAAAAAAAAATATATATATATATAATATATATATATAGTGTTTAAATGTTCTTAATTTCATGTGTACAGCCCTTTGTTGCAGCTGTGGTTGTTTATAAATAAAGTATTATTATTATAATTACAGTACAGTGCATAATTTTTAATTTTCAAGCCGATTTACAAAGTTTTGCGGCAGTTTCCGACAGTTTCCGCCAGTTTTCGGCAGTCAGTCAGTTTTCGGCAGTGCCCCCGAGTTGAGCCAGTTAGCTCCAGTGTCCAGTCTCGTAGCTCCATCCGACAGCCGACTTTGTCCGATCAGAGGTGCCTGTGCTCGGATACATGATCTGGAGCTCAACGGTGGTTTTGTGGAGGAACGATGGGCGAAGCAAAACGACACTGTTGACCGCGTGAAGCTGCAGACAGCCAACCTGACTGACTGGATTAGCAACAAGCTAACATTAGCCTCGTAGCTGCAGCCTCGTAGCTATCCGACAGCCGGCTTTGAGCGATCAGAGGTTCCTGGAGCTTGCCTCGATGTCGGACTGGAAGCCGAAAATATCGGGGGACACCCAGCTAACTTGGAATAACAAAGCTGACAGCCTTTTTGGAGGTGCAGCTAAACCAGACTGCCCATAGCTGCGGACTAGCCGCGGATTCGGAGGGGCTAGGCTAACAGGTGCAGCTAAAGGCGGCGCGTGCAGACGGCTTTCGGTAAGTTATTTAAACTTTTTCTGTCTCCAAATGCATGAAGTTAGGATACTAACAGTCCTTCCTGTAAAGGGTTTGGACTGCGTGGTGCTAGAAAGCTGCGAAGCTTGGACGTAACGCAACGGAGCTCACGCAGCGGAGCGGAGGCAAACAGATGACAGAAATTGCCGCTCAAATTAAGAAATTAATTTTTTATAAACATTATGCCCTTTTAAAATGTGTTAAAGTGTTAGAATAGGCATTACCGCACACATACCTGTATCAGTGGGCCGGTGTTGTGCCGAAAATCGACGGACTGCCAAATGGCGGACGCGGGAGCGTGCACATCAGGACTTTAGCAAGAATTTAACAAGATTAACACTTAAAAATAATTGTTTTCTCAAAATTATAGTAAATGTGTCTCAGTCTAACTTTTTTAATAAATGCATTTTGACGGTCAAATCAGCTGTATTTCAAATATGATATGCATAAACAGGAACACGCAGAGGGACGAGCCTCTGTGCATTTCTTCGAAATTTAACAAGATAAAAACCTGAAAATATTTATTTGTTTGATAGAAATTATAGTAAAGGTGTGTCTCAATTGAATTTTTTCTTAATTAATGCACTTTGATGGTCAAATCAGCTGTATTTTGTATTTTGTAAAAAAAATCTGTACAGTATTTCTCTCTTATGCTTGTCTATTGTTGATTGTTCAAGGAAAATCTACTGTTGCTGTTGTCATCATTAGTTTGTAGACAGTTCTCTCTTGTAAATGAGTCCTCGAGGCTCAATGAGATTAACCTGCCCAAATAAAGGTTGAATTAATGAATTTTCAAAAGCCTATACGAGGAAACATGAACGCACAGAGGGCGACTCGCTTTTCGTTTCTTCGAAATTTAAAAAAATAACCACCCCCAAACAATTATTTGTTAACTCGACTTTATAGTAAAAGGTGTGTCTCAGTTGAACTTTTCCTTAATAATTGCACTTTGACGATCAAATCAGCTGAATTTCGCCTGGGTATCACAGCGAAATGAAGCTGATTCGGTTGCTCCAGGCAGACAACGGTGGCAGGCAATGGCAAGCTGATTGAGTCATTAATAGCCACTTTTACCTATTATATGATGCAACGGCATGTCTCACTAATCAAGTGCCATCTAGTGGCTGAAAATAGTGTTCAATATTTTCAGTCAGAATGAATTACAATGGTCATATCTCAGCCAAAAATTGGTTTATAAATATGGGGGGGGGGGATCCATAAATATGTTGCTTCGGTGTATAAGTTGCAGAGCATTCAAATTATGCAAAAATATGTGACTTATAGGCTGAAAAATATGGTAATAAACCTAATGGATTTTGATGACTTTGACTAAACTTTTAGGAAAGTTTTGATGCTACAGTCTTATCAGCATCTGTACATGAGTTGTCCAGTCTCTCAGTCTGAGTTGTTATATTTGCTCTAATTTCAAAATAGAGGATACAAAACTTTGATACAAAACTCAAAATGTCTCCTAAACCAACTATGTCCCAGGTTAAATATACGATTACCGACTAAATTATTTTACTCATACCAGCCATTAAATGTGTTGTAAATGCTAAATATTCAATACTGAACAATATCTTGAAACCTACCCTTTGAATCTTGAGTGTTGCTTCTCTCTGTCAGGGAGATTCTGGTGGTCCGTTGGTTTGCCAAGAGCTGTCAGGACGCTGGTTCCTGGCTGGGGTGGTGAGCTGGGGCAAAGGCTGCGGCCGACCAGACTACTACGGCGTCTACACTCGCATCACCAGGCTCAGTGACTGGATCAAGCAGGTCATCAGTAACCCCTGAGTCACCGGGGATCCGTCACACTGGGGCATAAAGTTCTGGTAGATGGATTATGATTGTTTCAACAACAACAACAACAACAACAACAACAACAACAACAACAACAACAACAAAGATCTAAATAATTAAAGTTTATGTTGATATTTATGTAGCATCTTTCAAAATTAATATGAATTTTTTTGCTAATTGTGTCCAGTGTTGTTGATAATATTTGGACAAATTGACAGTTTTTCTCCAAATAAAATATAAACTTTCTCTGTTAGCTTGTCTGGCTGAAAGTAAATGTGAAACTCTATGGGACTTCTCTACGCCGCTCAAATGCTCATATATCTAGGTCCAATAGTACAAACATTGAGGATTACACAGAGGAGTCAAATCATTGAGCTGCCATCTGTTTGTGAGACTTTACAATGACGAAACACATTAAAAACAAAGAAAATGGGTTTCTGTTGTGTGAAAACCATTCCTAAATTTTCTGTGAAACCTTTGGAATTCCCCGAAATACACCTGTTTGCAACAAACTGACAAATAAAAGCAGAATATTTGGTAAAGCTGGAGAGAGTAATGGAGTTGGGAAATTTCAGCATCTGCTACTCTTGAAAGCATCCCACCTGAATGCAAACAGTTTGAAGTATGATGAAAGCAAACAGCTTGGCGCATGGATGCTGAAATCATCCGTATTTAAGACGTCAACTAAAAACAAGCACAATTTACACAGTTCATGGGCCAGTGGAAATGTATTCAACTTCAGCCATGATAATTTTATATTTGTATATTTTATCATCTGATTTTCTAAGATACTGTGCAAATGTGAGGTGTAAACTGTGTCTAAATGCTTCCCATACTGGTTGTTCTTGAATTATCATGATCACCAATCTGGGATGAAAAGGCTTTTGTTTCAAGAAGGTTTAGTTGATTCCAGGCTGAGTGTACTGATCCATCTCCTTTCTTTCTTTGTGGAAATGTGCTGTAGTCCTCGGGGAATGCTTCAATGTTCTAAAGTTCCTATTTTCTGTGCAGTTGATCTTTTATTAGGCCATAAATGCAGTTCTGCTTTGTGAAGCATAGCTACCTGTCTAAAACTGGACTCTGGTGCCCATAGAGACAACCCATCTCACCAGTTAAAGTTATGCTTAGTACTTTGTAAATTTCCTGTTTAATACAGTATGGGTTAAAACATCAAATGTGCTTCCTTCCTCTTCCGGCTCTCGACAAAGCAAGTCGCATATCTTTTTGCTCCTACCCTCCCTAAGTTTTCCTCCTCCCTGCTTGCTTTTTGTCTCGTCCGTGACTCTTCAGCGCTCACTCGAACCAATTTGCGATGGAGTTAATAAATTGGGCTGTTTCATCTATAGATAAGATTTTTTCCACGAAGCGGACCGGGCCAGGAGAAGCGGCCTGCCCCTCTGACACGCACGCTGTCGGATACATGATGGACTCCTGGGGACAGTGGCAACCCATGTGTTTGACCGTCCTGTCTGTCGAAGACGTGGAAGATTTGTGGATTATTGGGATATTGGTGGCAGCTGCTCTGTTTTTTGGCGTGAGCGGAGCTGTCTGTTACTGGAAGATCAGGAAGACTTCGGCAGCTATCGGCGCACTGGCCAAACTTCCTGATCAGCAAGAGTCTCTGATCCGGGCTGTGAGCTCCTCAACCCAGCTGTTGTACGAGCTGAACCGCACAATGGGAGCGGTAGACCACCGTGGACCTGCGGTGCGCTTTGGAACTCGTTTACAGCCGCCCGGCATTAATCAGGGCACGGATGGAGGTTTGTAGCTTCGGAAACTCATTTGATTCGGCGATTTTGGACCTGAACAGCACCTGGACTCTGGAAGGCTGCAGTCAAAAAGAACACTGTGGCCTGGATTGAAGATAAACAAAAGAACTATCTAATCTAGTTTCTGCGCGACCTTGGAAAAGAAGAAGGCTGTTGGGAACTATTCTCCTGGAGTGAAGCTGAGAGACACTGCTGACCCCCTCCCCCTCCCTCCCCAGAGGTCCCTGGGAGTGTGCTCAGAGGCGCCGAGCTTAACATCTGCTGAACTGTGTTATCTGAGTGTGCTCACAGACTCTTTGATCTCCTTGCATGTCGTCAAATCTGCAACAATGTCTTGTCTGGCTGTGCTTATTGCTGATAGAGTTTTTGGGACTTTATCATAGAGTGTCTTAAGGCAATCTTTGATAGATTCTTTTTTTGAATATCACAAATGATACCTATTGTGTTTTTCCTTTTTCCATATCTGTTTGACCTTCATCCGGAGACGGATGAGCGCGGCCGCGCAGAAGAACATGTCATGTGTTTGGAAATGCTGCAGCTTGCATACTCTCCCTCTTCTGGACGACTGTGCCACATAATCACGTTGTATTAATTAACTGGTGCAATGTTAATAAATAAATCTCTTATCTTATCTTATCTCTTAACAAATTATTATTCACTACTGTGGATTTAAGAGGGGCCAGAATGTGACCACAACTATAATGCCAAAGTGTCCCTGGGTAAGACTATGAACCCCTCATTGCCCCCGATGTGTGTTCCATCGGTGTATGAATGTGATAAAGCATTGATTAATTTTTGTACTGATCTAGTAGAGTGCTGTATTAATGGGTAACTGAGGGCACGATTGTGTTGTAAAGTGCTTTGAGTATCTTTATGGAAAAGCGCTATACAAGTGCAGGCCATTTACCTTTTATCATAATGGCAAGAAATGGGGCTTGAACCCACAAGCAACTGAACTGCCTTTAATTCAGGTTCAAAAGTTACAAATAAATAAATAAATATGCTTCTTTGTCCTGTGTGGACTTCTGCAACTGAAATTCACAACACGAAGGTAAACAACGAAGTTGTTTTCATCTGTAATTGGATTTTTAACGTCCACCAGAACCTAGACCAACTGAGCAGTGTGAGGTCAACGAAGCACAACAAAACTCCTAGCGTCGCATAATAATATTCTTATACAAAGCGCTTGTATTTTTACTTTGAAATATGGCTTTAAAATCTGTTTGTTCTCCTCTATAATTAGCTGAGCCAGACTCAGCCTCTGGATATTTTCAGGTCATTGAAAAAACAACTGAGAAAAGAAACAGTGTTAAACATGAAGAGCAAACAGACAGCTATGTATTGAATCTCCTCTACTGCTTATTCTGTTGTTGCTATACTGAATCTATCTATCTATCTATCTATCTATCTATCTATCTATCTATCTATCTATCTATCTATCTATCATCTATCTAGCTATCTAGCTCTATCTCTCTATCAATTGCTAAATCGCTATACAGTATCTCTCTCTCTCTATCGCTAGCTAGCTCTATCTCTATCTCTCTACCGCTCTATCTATTGCTCTATCGCTATCTCTCTCTATCGCTACATCTATCGCTCTATCTATCTATCGCTATATCTCTCTATCACTATATCTATCTCTCTCTATCTATCGCTATATCTATCTCTCTCTATCGCTATATATCTCTATCTCTATCGCTATATATCTCTATCTCTATATCTATCGCTATATCTATCTCTCTCTATCGCTATATCTATTGCTATATCTTTCTCTCTATCACTATAGCTATCTCTTTCTCTATATCTCTATCGCTATATCTATCGCTATCTCTGTCGCTATCTCTATCGTTATATCTATTGCTATCGCTATCTCTATCGCTATATCTATCGCTATATCTATTGCTATATCTATATATATCCGGTAGGACTGGAAAGCACCTTGCATGGTAGTCTGCCGCCACCGGTTTATGAATGTGTGTAGCATTCAATATATGTGTAGCACTTTGAGATTTTCAGTAATGAAAAGTGCGTTATAAATTGAATTAATTATTATTTATTATTATTGTTATATCTATCTATCTCTCTCTATCACTATAGCTATCTCTTTCTCTATCTCTATCGCTATATCTATCGCTATCTCTATCGCTATATCTATCGCTATCTCTATCGCTATCTCTATCGCTATCTCTATCGCTATATCTATCGCTATCTCTATCGCTATATCTATCGCTATCTCTATCGCTATCTCTATCGCTATCTCTATCGCTATCTCTATCGCTATCTCTATCGCTATCTCTATCGCTATCTCTATCGCTATATCTATCGCTATATCTATTGCTATATCTATCTCTCTCTCTATCACTATAGCTATCTCTTTCTCTATCTCTATCGCTATATCTATCGCTATCTCTATCGCTATATCTATCGCTATCTCTATCGCTATCTCTATCGCTATATCTATCGTTATATCTATCGTTATATCTATCGTTATATCTATCACTATATCTATCGCTATAGCTATCGCTATCGCTATCTTTATCGCTATATCTATCGCTATCTCTCTCTCTCCCTCGCTCTCTCTCAGTATATATATACTGTATATATATA
>JBBPBX010002038.1:19279-73032 GCA_038048925.1 Garcialebias charrua | reverse complement strand
TATATATATATATATATATATAAACTCTTGTTGTGCTTTATGCACAGAATTTATGAGAATTGATCCATATGTCTGTTACAACTACACTTCCATTTTTAAACTAAATTTAAATTAGCTCTCGGCCCTGACCTCTCTAGCTCTCAGCCCTGACCTCTCTAAATGATTTTCAGAATCTGTTGGAATCCTGGCAAGAACCAATGCTGATTTGTTCCTGTTTTTGATTTTGTACATCTACCATATAATGTTTGCTAGTTTTTGCTACTTTTTCTTTTGTCTATTGTTTAATGTACTTGTACCATTGCTGTTCATCATTCTTTAGTTTGTAGCAGGTCGCTTTCGTAAATGAGCCCTTGAGGCTCAATAAGATTTACCTGACTAAATAAAGGTTGAATGAAAAAAAAAATCTGTATTTCACTTAAGTTAAACTGTGGGATGATAAGGCAGATGGATTTTTTTACCATTGAGTCTATGAAATTTCATTGTTTTGTAAATGCAATATACTGTATCCCAATAATTTATATAAAAGCAAAGTGTGATGATTCCTTCCCCGCACACTCTTATCTGTTCCCGTTTGACTCCCCGCCTGGTGTTTGTGACTGCATTCATTACTTTTCTCTTTAACAGCCTGTTCCTCAGTTCGGCATTATAGAGAATATGTGCTGTTTTGGTCCCCCCTTGAGTTTTCCCTGTGCTGCAACATGAGCCTTCAGTTTACTTAGTTTCATAAAGTTTTTTTTTCTTTTTTTCAAGATTCTTGTGTCCAGTCTGCACTAACTCTCCAGACCGTGACATGACTATCAGAAGAAAAATCTGTTCAATTGATTTTTCTGGAAACAAATTAAAACATCCAGATGTTTCTGTGGTCACCCACTCAGCTGTTTTTGTAGACGGGTGAACTTGATGCGACTTGGCTGCTGTTCAAATATGCAGCAAAAAGCTATTAAGTGTTTTATTACAAACAACGTTTGACATAATCTGCCCTCATATAACACAATTTAATCTCATCTAACTGCAACTACTGTATATGTTTTACAATGTCCTCTAGCTCATTCTATTAGATTCTGTATGTGCACTTTATAAATGCAATTATTTCAATCCTCCCTTATTAGACGCTGAGAGGAAAGGAGAATTTCATATTCAGCATATCGGTCGTTACTAGTGTTTTTCAGTATTTAGTTTTCTGTTTTGTGGTTTATTTTCATGTTTACCTCTTGGTATGTGTATTTTCTTTGTCTTCATTGTGTTCAATGTCTTCCTGTTTTCCACTGTTTGTTTCTTCTCCTCAGTACTGCCCCGCAAACACTCACCTGTCCCCGTTGCCATCGTGTGAGATGATTCATCAGCCCCAGTCCATATAACACACAAGTTTTAATTTTCCTCAATGGGACATCAAAATATATGCAATCTGTGTTTTCCCTTTTCTCCTCTGTATCTCTGGATTTTCCTCAGTGCAGATTTTTATAGTTTTTTTTGCTACCACGCCAGCCCTTGTTTTTCAGTGCAAGAAATTTTTGTTTTGTTTTCTTGAAGCTTCTTGTGTCAGTCTGCATCCTCTTACAACAGTGACACTGTAACCATATTCCTTTAGGTGTAAGATTTTGTGTGTGGCTGAGTGTTTTTGTTGTTATCTTATTTCCTTCTAGCGGTTTGCTTGCTGTCATAAAGCCAATAATATAAATAATAATAATAATAATAGAACATCTCCAGTGGACTCCCTGAACCAAGATGACAGGCTTTGTGGAAGCAGTGGCTTTGTGCAGACTGAAATGCACAAATCAATTTTTTTAGACTTGGAGAAAATCTGAGTATGTCATTGAATGCAGACGAAGAACACATGCTGTAAGGTTATCATCATTAGAATGTAAGAAGCAACAAATACATCCTGGAGCATGAAGGAAAGCAACTGTCTAATGGAGAAGAAAACACATTTATACAAAAAATGGACATCTTTCTTTCAGCTTGAAGGTTTTGTTATGTATCGGTTGGACTTTAGTCAGATTATCTAGTCGCAATAAATATAATTATTGCTGCTACTTTTTAAAAGCAAAACTTGCATTCTTTAAAATAATACATACTACATGATTTTATCTTTGATCTTAGTCGATATTATTATTGATTTTATTTGATTTTATCACTTGTTTTATTTTTTACCTTTACCTTGTTACACATTGTAGCACTTTGAGATTTTTATTAATGAAAAGTGCATTATAAATTGAATTCATTATTATTATTATTAATAATAATAATAATTAATTCAATTTATAATTATTATAATTATTATTATAATTAAATTATTATAATTTATTATTATTATTATTATTATTATTATTATTATTATTATTATACTGTCTTGCATGACCAGATAAAAAAAAAAGAAGGTATTTTGTTAGTGTTCATACTAACAGGGAGTGGTGGGGCAGAGGTTAGAGAAGGTGGAGCTGTGATCAGAAGATCGCCAATTCAACTACCGATACCGACAACATCAAAAATGTGGGTGGGATAGGTGAGGCACCCACACCTGCTTCCACCCTCATTTGTCTCACTCTGGGCCCTTGAGCAAGGCCCTTAACCTCCACCATCTGCTCCTCCAGGTGCCCTAGATAGCAGCTCTCTGCTCCACACAGAGGGCTGTGGTAGCTTGGTGGTCTGTGGTTGCGTAAGGAAGGGTATCTGGCGTAAAAATAACTGCCAAATCTTAGTGTGACTTGGTTCGCTGCGGTGACCCCTGAAGAAGGAAGTAGCTGAAGGGGAAAAAAACAGTCTTAGTGTTCAAAGTACGTGTTATAGATGACACTCAGATACAGTACTACCACATCTATTTTTGGCTCAATGTTTGTAAAATTCTAAGGTGGTGATTCTCCTCCTTGACTCACCACCTTAATGTGGTGGAGGAGTTTTTGTGCCTGAAGGATCCTTCAGGACCATCCAGGACCACATCATCTGCAAAGAGCAGAGATGGAATCCTGAGGCTACTGAACCAGACTTCCTCCACCCCTTGCAGCGGGAACTTCTGTCCATAAAATATATGAACAGAGTCAGTGACAATGGGCAGCTTTGGCAGAGTCCAACTCCCACCCTAAAGGGATCTGACTTACTACCGGCAATGCAAAATCTGGCCTCCAAATCTGAGGCCGTGGTCCTCAGTCAGAAAAAGGTGGATTGCGCTCTTTGGGTCGAGGGTGAGGTTCTGCCTCAAGTGGAGGAGTTCAAGTATCTCGGGGTTTTGTTCATGAGTGATGGAAGAGTGGAGTGTGAGATTGACAGATGGACTGGTGCAGCATCTGCATTTGAACCAGTTGGACATGACTGTCGACGAGGAAGAGGGCCGGCACCGGAGGAGGGGGCGTGTCAAAGAGACCAGCACCAACAGAACTGGTTTGTTCCATTTTGGAGAAAGCTGTTGGGGGAAGAATCAGTTTTGTGTTGTGTGTTTCCTTGACTGATGAATCCTTCTGGATGGAAGGTGAAATGTTTCAGCACAAAAAAAAAAAGAAAAGAAAAAAATAAACTGTCCAGATGACCTGACTGAAAATTGTTGGATACAAATTTTAATGTTTTCTAAAATCAAACCCACTATGTAACAAATGTAGCTGCGGATGGACAGCTGCCTCTCTCAAAACCTGACGGGAGAAAAACCCCGGTGGCATTTTGTCCTGAACACTCAGACTGATGACACAATGGAACACAGTGTTAAGACAATCTTTTAAGAAGCAGCTGGAGTTACATCAAACAAAATGAACCTGATTCTCTAATCAGATGCTGGAAGATTTTTAAAAAATGCCAGCAGACTGGCCATTTTTGCTTGTTTTTCTTTCGTTTCTTTTACAGATAAAAAAAAGTTTTTAATTAATAATTTAATACTGTACAACCAATGTCTTTTTACTGCTGCAGCTTTTATGTCATCACCAAGTTCAACAAGTTTACTGTTACACAATGAAACTGCAATGCAGAAAGCAAGAGCCAAGTAATGTTTTTCTTTTGCACTTTTTTCTCCATCTTTTTACTTTTCTTGTATTTTTCTCTCCATTACTCCCCTGGGCTCCTCTCCCTGACGTGATGTGTTCAACAGCTGAAGGCTGTGCATGTTTTCACAGTGGTTTCGGTTTATCTTGAGAGTAGTGGTTAGAACGGAGGAGAAAGAGGATGTGGGAGGAGGGCGCTTAGTGTCTGAAGAGGCTCAGAAGAAAATATGAGGAGGGAAGAGATGAAAAGAATTTGTAATGAATAATAATAAAAAAGACAAACGGCATGCAGAACTTCCAAATAGCTCATTTTCTAATCTAGATTTCAAATATTCTAAATTAAATCACTATGTTTTATACTTCTTTCTTTCAGATTTCTGCACTAAAAGTGTTTTTATTTACTACTTTTTAAACATCTGACTGCATACTCATTTATAAAGTCCAATAAAACACCCTAAAGCATGTTTGAGATTAAATAACTCATTCTTATATGGGAACTATCCAACCCTTCAATGATCTATATAAGTATTTTACTTTTAGTCTTTCTGGATTGTGGAGCTTTCAAAGACAAAGAAGAAAAAAATATCAGCTAAATTTCATTTTATTTTTTTAAGACCTGCAGAAGACCTAACTAAACACAGTTTCATTTCCTGAAATGTAGAATGGTGCTGATATTGGAAGACGATGAAAGGAATGGTATACACTTCAAATAAATAAAATAAAGAGAACAGTCATACAAGTCAGGAAAAATATATAAAAGATGGTGAAAATGGTGACAGTATATGTGACATATAAGAGAGAGAAGAGTTTCTGAAAAAGAAAAACGAGATTAAGAGACTGAGGGACAAAAGTTCAAAAAGTTACTTAAAAAATATATGAAAAAGAGGAAGAAGGCAGGAGGAGGTTTGTGGGCAGAAGTAGAAAGACAATGATTCAAAATCTGTACAGGCTGATCAACATCATGCAGCTATGTTTGATTCAAAGAGACAGCATGACGAGAAAATGAAACAACATGCTAGACACGTGAGGCTGTGAAATCGATAAGCTTTGAGTGTGAGAGATGACAGACTGAAGAAAGATGAAAATTTGAACTGAAAGTGATAAAACAGGATGCAGAAAAAAAGTGATGAGTGCAGAAAGACAAAAGAATGGATGAAAATAACTGAATGTTTGAGTCTCCCATTCATTTAAAACTGAATAGTAATAAAACACAGAATACTTTGTTTGGCCACATCCTTATCAGCCAGACACCAGAATCCTGCTGTGGCTAGTCGTTCATTGTAAATCATATAAATAGATTACATTTACATGTACCATCAAATACAAATTAAAATATACTCAACAAACAAGAATCAAACGTGTATTTTCAGATGTAGCAGAAAAGGTAAGTTCCCTTTCAGTCATGTCTCTCGGTGCAACATATGCTATGGGAATTGCGCCCCCGCGCGATTATCTGAAGGAATACATTCACGCCTTTACGGCAGGGGCGTCAGCGTCACGCCAGAGGCCCCGCCCTCTGGGTACTTAAGCCGCTGACGCCCATTCATCAATCTCTTATTGCCCTTCACCTCGCTTAAACCTGAACTCGCTCTTCATGGGACTTCTCTGTTGCTTCATTGCTCAATCAGAGCCTCAGAGGTGAGCTTGCTCCCTACAATGCAATTGTATTCCCTGCCGTAATAATTCCCTGCCGTACGTACGCCATACGTACGCAGAGGCACAAGCGTACATGGTACGCTTGTGCCTCTGCGTACGTATGGCGTACGTACGGCGTAGTGCGGCGTACGGCCGAACGTAGAGCTCTGAGGGGGCCTTTAGTTATCTCCACAGGTGCTTAATTAGCTTGGATGCGTTGCGTACTTCACGTTGCATGACAAGGAGCTCATATTACCTGTGAAACGTGATCAACTGGGGCCTCACTAAGGGGGGGTCCCCCCTAGACGACCGGTCATTTCTTTATTTCCTTTTTTGAGCGATTCTACATAATCAAATATACATACACACAAAATATATGATTTATATGTTATACATATCAATATGAAAATAAAAATCTGAACTTTATGATGAAGTTGTGTTTAATAGAATAATATCATTACAAAAACTGCTCCTCTTCAGGGGCCTCCTTGTGACCTTGGGGCCCCAAGTGGCCGCTTAGTTCGCTTATGCCTTGGGGCGGCGCTGCCCAGAACTATGGCAGCTCTGGGCCTGGCCGCTGAAAGGAACCGGCTAATGGCCTCAGTACTGCCCAGTAATGTTGTAAACACAATACAGGGAGCGAGAGCTCAGTCCACTCAGACTCTCTATGCTCGCAAGTGGCGTGGTTTTGAGGCCTGGTGTCTGGAGAGGAATATTGTTTCATATTCATGTGACTTAATCCAGCTCCTCACCTTCCTACAGGACCTGCTGGAGAAGGGCCGCTCTTTCTCCACCATTAAGGTCTTGTGGTCAGCCATCTCGGCATGCCACGAGGGCTGGGGAGGTAAATCACCTGGTGCCCACCCTCTCATGATACGATTCATGAAGGGTGTGCTGAGGAAGAAACCTCCAAGCAGGACTTTGGCCCACCAGTGGGACCTACAGTTAGTCCTGGATGCTTTTTGTGAGCCTCCATTTGAGCCTCTTAACAGCATTAAGATAGATTTATTATCTTATAAAACTGCATTGCTCTTAGCTCTGTGCTCAGCAAAACACGTGGGTGACCTCCACGCATTATCTGTGCACCCAATGTGTAGCAGGTTTGCCCCAGACGGGTCAAAGGTCACCTTGCGTCCAAACCCCGCATATGTGCCAAAAGTACCAACTTTAATGGTAAATGGAGCTTATTTATATAGCGCTTTCCAGCCCCGTATGAGGGGCCCCAAAGCGTTTTACAATACCAACCATCCACCCATTCATACACACATTCATACACCGGTAGCGGTAGACTGCCAAACCCAAGAAGTCTGGACTTTGAGCTGTCAACCTTTCCTCCTCCCCCTGTTCTAACTGGAGAACAGAGGCGGCTGAACGCGCTCTGCCCTGTTTGGGCCCTGAGCGCCTACATGGAAAGAACCAACAGCTGGCGAAAAACAAACCAATAGTTTGTGTGTTTTGCTACTCCTGCTGCAGGCAGGGCCCTGCCAAAACAACATCTCTCACACTGGGTGACTGAGGCCATTAAGAGGGTGTACAGTAGCAAAGGTCAGCAGGTAACCTCTGGGGTACATGCTCACTTAACCCGAGGCCTAGCCACTTCCTGGGCCTTATTCAGAGGTGTGCCAGTAGCAGAAATATGTGCAGCTGCTAACTGGGCATCAACAAACACGTTTGTGAAACACTACAGTTTAGATGTCACAGCATGTGACGTAACTCAGGTTGTTCTCTCTACCACAGAGTAGAGAGCAGCTGACGCCTGTAGTCTAAGGCATAAAGTTCTCACAAGCATGCATTTCCAGAGCATTTCCAGGGTGTGATTGAATTACGTTCCCATAGTCAATGTGTTGCACTGAGTGTACTGACTGATAAGGGAACTGAAAGTTATGCACCATAACTCATGTTCCCTGAAGGAAGGGAACGAGGTGCAACACATGCTTGCCCTTTCAATGCCTAAGCTCGGTGAAGTGCATCCTGAGAAGGAAGGTGGGGCGTCAGCCCCTTTTATGCAAAGAGGGCGGGGCCTCATTGCTGATGCTGACGCCCACCTGCCTTTAGAAAAGGCGTGATTGTATTACTTCAGGTGAACCGCGCGGCGGCGCAATTCCCATAGTCAATGTGTTGCACCTCGTTCCCTTCCTTCAAGGAACATGAGTTATGGTGCATAACTTTCAGTTCATGGTGTTCTTGTCTTACACAGCATTCAAATGTTCATCAAAAAAGTCAGATGGTAAGAAAACAGTCTGAGACCACAAATGATATATTTCTGTGGTATGTGATGGAAAAGCTGTGAGACATTCAAGGGACACAAGATGCTTTAGAGTCCAAAATTCAGTTTTTATTATCTGAGCAGAGCTCAAGCACTGGACAGCAGTCAGACAAGAAAACCAGTCAATAAACAGACAGGAGGCAAAGTCTGACAAATACAAACAAAAACAGGAGGAATACCAAGATCATTGTGCAAACCATCTTTTTGTGTGTACAGTGAAGATTAAAAAAATGAAAAAATAATCTAAAGTGTTGGGTGTGTGTGTGTCCCCAAATAACTAACATGGAAACATTTGTGCCAAAGGGATGCTGTGTGAAATGACAACCAGAAACCACAGTTAAAAAGGTTCAGTTGTGTTTGCTGCATTCACAGTCACCTCCATCTGGAAAAAGATGAATCATCCCTCACAGAAACCAGCAGGGAACACAGAATCCCCAAGTTCAGCATGTACTTTAATTTAGTAATAAAAAAGTCCTGTGAGAAACTGGATGGAGGTGGGATTTGTTCTTTAATTTAACTACCGTAACTTTATTCTTCACTTCCGTGATTGTCTTGACAGAGCAACTTTGTTTTTATTTGCCAAAGACCCTAGGAATCTTACGAGTGGATGAAAAGGATGACTGGTTGTTGTTTTCTTATGCAGGGTAAATGTTGTGTGCTGAACAAATTTGCTGAAGAAGCTGCTCAGTGTTTAAAGCCAAAACAAGCCGAACACAAGGTAAAAGTAAAAACAAATAATAATAATAATAATAATCATTTTATTTAAAAGCGCCTTTCAGGACACCCAAGAACACTTAAACCAACACAGTGTAATACAGAGCAAACATTATCAGCGACAAATTGAAATATAATACATAAAGGATATAAAATGGAAGATAAAAATACATTTAGTAAAGTTAGTGATAAGCTAGTCTAAAGAGATGGGTTTTCAGGGCAGTCTTGAACAGAGAAAGGGAGGTGGTGTTTCGAAGGTCTGGCGGTAGGGCGTTCCAGAGGTGAGGGGCAGAGCAGGTGAAGGCCCTGCTCCCCATGGTGGAGAGGCGGGCAGAGGGTACATGGAGATGTAGCGAAGAGGAGGATCTGAGAGAGCGTGATGGGATGGAGATTTGTAGGAGGTCAGATAGATAAGGAGGGGCAAGGTTGTGGATAGATTTGAACGTGAGAAGTAGAATTTTGAAGATGATGCGTGATTTAACCGGGAGCCAGTGGAGCTGCTGCAGGACAGGAGTGATGTGGTTATAGTAGGAGGTTTGAGTGATGACACGGGCAGCTGAGTTCTGGACCATCTGTAACTTGTGGAGAGATTTGTTGGGGAGGCCGTAGAGAAGGGAGTTGCAGTAGTCAATACGGGAAGTCACAAGACTGTGCACCAGGATGGCTGTGGAGCGGGGTGTGAGAGAAGGACGGAGACGGTTAATATTACGGAGGTGGAAATAGGCAGACCGAGTAATATTGTTGATGTGTGAAGTGAAGGAAAGAGTGGTGTCGAGGATGACACCGAGGCTCTTGACCTGAGGGGAGGGGGATAGCAGAGAGTTGTTAAGGGGGACGAGAAGATGTTCTGATTTTGAAATAGAGTTTTTGGTACCGACGAGAATGACTTCTGTTTTGTTGCTGTTTAGTTGAAGGAAATTGTTAGAAAACCAGTGATTTAGCTCGTTGAGACAGTCGGTGAGGATGGAGGGTGGGTGGGTGGAGTTTGGTTTTGATGACAAGTAGAGCTGCGTGTCATCAGCATAGCAGTGGAAATGGATGCCGTGTTTGCGGAAGATGTGGCCTAGAGGAAGGAGGTAAATGATGAAGAGGAGGGGTCCGAGGACAGAGCCTTGGGGGACACCCGTGGAGACAGGGGAAGACTGGGAACGGAAGGATTTAAGCTGAATGAATTGAGTGCGGTCAGAGAGATAGGAGGTGAACCAGTCTAACGGGGTACCTGAGATGTCAATGGAAATTGGCAAATGCTAGCTAAAAGCCAAAAGAAGCATAAGCTAAAGGTAGCAACAATAAATAAAGCTAGATGATATCAATAGTAACGGAAGGCCAGCTAAAAGCTAACTGTGTCAAAAAGCAGACTAAATACAAAAGTCCAGCTAAAAGCTAAATGTAAGAAAAGGCTTGCTAAAAGAATAAAAAGCTTTGCTAGATGATTTAAAGCAGCAAATGAAATAGAAAATAAAGCAAGTATGATGAGGCAAATTTCAAAAAGTAAACATTTTGAAGGAACTTAAGAGCTTTAAATGCATTTTTATAGGAAAATACTTGCAATAAATTTTAAATATTTTGAAAATTATACAAGTAACCCCTCCAAAATTACAACAGAGTATTAGGGCCATGCTAAGAAAATAAAAAGTACATAATGAGGAAAAAAGTAAAAAAATTATGAGAATAAAGTCATAATATTATGAGAATAAAGTCGTATGAGAATAAAGTCTTAATATTACCAGAATAAAGTTATATTATCAGAACTCTGACGTGAAAAAACAGTCTTACAACTACAGTAAAATGATGAATGTTGAGCATCTTGTTCAGTTATACTTTGCTATATTCCAAACAAGGAAATGCTTAATCTGTTAGCACATCAGCATCAGATTATTATCAGTATCAGTGTAGGAGTTGTGGTCTTGTCCTTGATGTCATGTTTATGTCTGTGTCTCCACCTGATCCTCTGTTTCTCTTTATAGGGTTAGGGTTTCTCTAGTATTTAGCCCCATCTTGTGTCATGTTCATGTCTTGCACCCTTTCTCTTTCTCTGGCATCTGTGATTACCCACAGGTGTCATCACTTGGTCTAATTGGTGTTTCCTAGTCTGTGTCTCTGTGTTAGTATAGTCCTTGTCCTGACATTGTTTATCTGGCGATGACTCGTCTGTATTGTGAGTACCCCGTGTTCATTCTATGTTTTGTTGCCATGTCAGCATTTTTGTTTTGTTAATAAATTCTTTATTTTTCATATTTCTGAGTCCTCGCCTGCTTGGTTGCACCACTGGGTTCACCAGCACAGACATTTGTCACAATCAGGACTTTGAAACAATTGTATTCTTGTACGATTTTATTCTTGTTAATATTACAACTTTATTCTTGTAATATTATGACTTATTCCCGTAATATTATGACTTTAGTCTTGTACTGACTTGAAGATTATTATTGTTTGAACTAATTGTTTGAAAAAAGGGGCAGATATACCGTATCTTCTGGAATATAGGTCGCACCTGAATATAGGTCGCACCTGAATATAGGTCGCACCTGAATATAGGTCGCACCTGAATATAGGTCGCACCTACGTCAAAATGTGGACCGTGTTTAGCTCTGCTGCAAATGTCTGCCACAGGAGCGCACAGCAAGGCTTTTAAGAAGATTAACACTTAAAAACAATTATTTGTTTGATAAAAATTATAGCAAATATGTGTCTGAGCTGAACTTTTCTTTAATAAATGAATAATTTTAGCAGGATAAACACCTAAAAAATATATTTGTTAGCTGACATTATTGTAAGAGTGTGTCTCAGTTTAATTTTTGTTAATAAATTATTACAAATCAGCCTATTTTATAAAAAGCCATAAATGGGTCGCACCTGAATATAGGTCGCAGGGCATGCAAAAATGATAAAAAGCTGCGACCTATATTCCGGAAAATACGGTAATGAGATTTTTTTCTTCTTTCTGCTACCTTTCATTTTATATTTTGTATTCTTATCGTTTATGGGATTGTTTTGTGTTGTATTTTAAAATGAATAAATGTATAAATAAATAAAATAATATAAAAATTGTATTGTCATACGACTGTATTGTAATTTTATGACTTTTCTCGTAGTATAAATTGTTTTTCTTTGTATGGCCCTACTACTTCGTAAAAAATAAAATACAACGAAATAAAATAAAAAGTACCCATTTCTTAAATGAGCTGCCCGTTAGTTTTATACGGATGGCCAAAATAGCACAAAATATGCTAGATTGAAATAAATAAATAAATAAGCATTAAAAAATAACAGGATTGTATGAATCAACATTCACACAAGAAATTTTTTAATTGAAGATGAGAGGGAATAAACTGCGGTTATACTGAGAATAAAACTGACTGGAAAAACACGTTTGTGTTAAATGATTTTTTTAAGTGTGGAGGAGGAAGTGGGGGGACTCAACCACCCATATGTCTCTCTCTCTCTCTTTTTTTTATTCCTCGCCACTTTTAGCTTTTTGTTCCAAAACATCTGGCTGGATGCCACCAGCTGTTTCCCCAGGTGTTCAAATGGGATGGATGTTTGGAGAAGTGAGGTGAGTCCAGGTGTGATAATGACAACCCCAGGTAGGAAAACAGACTTCTGGTGTTTTCATGACTGAGGGATATGCAGAGCTTTGTGTGTCCTGTGTGTGAGTGTGTATGTAGACAGAGGGTGTGCGTGTGTGTGTGTGTTGGGGGGGAGTTAAAGGGAGGAAAAGTTCCCTCAGTGGTTCCACCTCTCAATCTGACAGCAGCAGCCAGTTGTTTCCTCCTCGTCTGCAGAGAAACTTCACCACCAGGTAAGAGAAGCGACCACACACTCTCACAGTGACAGCGACCTGCACGACAACCACTCTGCAGATAGAAACAGGAGGGGGGTTGAAGGTCAAAGGACAAAAAACGAAGAAAGAGGAAGAAACACCCGGCGGCGTGTGAGTGTGCCTGCAGAGACGTGCAGGATTACAGAAGTTGTTCTCATATCACCAAATCAGCAGTTTTTTTTAGTCAGGTTACAGTAATGCTGCTGTGCACGTCCTCGTGCATGCAGGCCCGCTCTGTGCAGTTTATCCTGACTGCAGCTGCATGCCAAACTGATGCTCAGTTGTTGTAGACGTGGCTTCTTCTGGATGTGCGCGCAGCTTCCTGCAGCATGTGCTCGTGTTATTTTGCTGCTGGAAGCCACGTTAGAAACTTTTTATTTATTTATTATGACAAGCTGAATCAGCCCTGTAGGGTTTTGGCTGTGCAATTTTTTTTTAACTATTGAAAAAAAAGATTGTTCTTTTCAAGCAGCCAGACTTTTTCAAATCTTTTAAAGAGGTTTTTGTCAGTTCAGATTTTAACTGCCTTTTCACTATTGTTTTACAGTATAGCTTTTATTTTTAGCTCCAGTTTTAGCTTTTCTCCATTGGCTCCATGTCAAATTCAGAATATAATTTAAAATTTTGCTTCTAACCTACAAAGCTCTCAACAACCTAGCTCCATCTTATATTAAAGATCTTATTGTTCCATATTTTCCTAACAGAGCACTTCTCTCAGACTGCAGAGTTTCCAAAAGCAGAATGGGAGGAAGGTCTTTCAGTTCTCAGGCTCCTCTCTTGTGGAACCAACTTCCAGTTTCTGTCCATGAGGCTGACACATTGTCCAGTTTTAAGACTGGGCTTAAGACTTTCCATTTTGATAAGGATTGGTTTGTTATGTTGCTATAGGTTTAGACTACTGGAGGACAAACTGACCTCATTTCTTCAAAATTGTTACAACTGAATAGTTTTCATTTGAAATTATTTCCATCTTAACATATGATTCTTGATCTGCCATTGTGTATCTATTCCTCCTTCCCATTCCTCTCAAACCCAGCCGGTCAAAGCAGATGGCCACTTGTCCTGAGCCTGGTTCTGCTAAAGGTTTCTTCCTCATGAGGGAGTTTTTCCTTTCCACTGTTGCCTTCATGCTTGCTCAAGATGAGAGTTTTGTGTTGAAGTTAAACTCAAAGCAGTCTGCTCCTCAAATAAATAATGTTATAACTTACTTTTATTTATATGAATGTTTCTTTTCAGTACTCTTAGATGACTTCTGCTGTGATTTGACGCTAAATGAACAAACTGAATTGAATTATAAGTAGTGAAATTTAAAATTTGAAAAGTGGACAAGCAAGCGAGAACTGTTGGGATTTTCAGGCTAGGCAGGACATGACTGAACCCAATGGTGCAGGCAGGACTCGGAGGACAGATCATGAAATTAAATAATAATGTCTATTCCTGTCATCTGCGTATGTTCCCATACACAGACGAAATTCGTCTCTGCATTTAACCCAACCACCTACCAGGTGGTGCAGTGAGCAGCCCGAAAGCGCCCGGGGAGCTGGAGAAATAGGTGTGCACTCATAGACACCCCAAGCTGGGTAGTGGCCGGGGCGCGAACCCGCGACCTTCGGATCCGTAGTCAAAAGCCCTGCCACTAGACCATCTTAAATGTACTTTTATTAAGGAAAATAAATAGGCTGACATGGCAGCAAAATGTACAAAACTATAGTTATACAAGGCTGGACCAGAACAAAACAAGACCATATCCAACTATGGACCGACAATTAAAGACTCAGACTTACATACAGACACAGTCAACAAGACAAGTGTCCACCTGTGAGGCGTCACAGGTGCAGGAAGATAGGGAGTGATTGGCAGGCAGGGCAGGGCAGGAAGACAACACCGCAGACCACCATCCTCACAAAAACCAAAGGTGTCAGGGCTAAAAATGAATGTAAAGGAGATGGACAGCGTCTGAGTGTTGTGCCTTTACAAACTGAGGATTGAAAAATCTTGCAAAGACCTGCCACAGGACCTGAGAGATGCATCATCCTTCAGTTATTCATCAGCTGAGTGTCAGGTTTTCAGCCAATAGCTTTTTAGGAATCATTTTATGCTAAAAACTTTTTTGTTTGTTTGTCAATGCATACTTTTATTGCCAACATTTTTATATATTTTTTTCATTCATTCAACCTTTATTTAGTCACACAGTAAAAAAAAAAATCCGTAAAAAAACGGAAAATGTCCTGGTAATTTTCTGCCAGTACATTCTCCGTTTTTTTTACAGATATTTCCATAAACCCTAAAACGGATTTTCCCCATAATTTAACAGTTTTTTAAATGTATCATTTACATAAATTTCTGTTAATCTAGGGTGCCAGGTAAATGGAGTCCTCTTTCGCGCTTCTTCTCAAAGATTCTTGTTCACAGGGTGCTTTGCGCGGGAAAAAAATATGGAGAAACCCCTGTAAAAAATGATAACAGAAAATTCCTTCACACTTCCACAGTACAGTACATTTACCTGTTTTTTTACGGATTTTTTTTTTACAGTGCAGGTAAATCTCTTTGAGCCTCGAGGGCTCATTTACAAAAGCGACCTGCTACAAACTAAAGAATGATGAACAGCAATGATAGAATTTCCTTAAACAACAAACAACAGAAAAACATAAGAGAGAAATACAAAGTGAAATACAAAGTGAAATGCAAAGTATCAAAACTAGCAAAACACCACAATGTACAAAATCAAAGACAGGAACAAATCTGCATTGGTTTTTGCCAGTATTCCAACAGATTCTTAAAACCATTTAGAGAGGTCAGGGCCGAGAGCTTCAGATCTTTTTGTAAGATATTCCATGAAGCAGGAGCGGAGTAGGAGAAGGCCCTTTTTCCAAGTTCAGTCCTCACTGACGGAACACTGCAGGTAATCATGTCCTGAGAGCGCACGCTGTAGCTGCACTCACGCAGAGACATGTAGGAGGAGATGTATGAAGGCAGCAAACAAAGAAGTGATTTGAAGGTGAAAATGTACCAGTGGAAGAGTCTGCGTGAGGTTAATGATGTGGTAGACAACATCCAACATCTGCAGGGTGCTTGTAGGAGCGTTCATGTAGATAATGTCACCGTAATCAATGGAGGGAAGGAAAGTCACAGATACAAGGAGTTTCCTATTCAGAGTTAGACATGATCTGTTTCTGAAAAAGAAACCCAGTTTAACTTTCAATTTCTTCACTAGGTTTTCCACGTGGAGTTTAAAAGAGAGATGTGAATCGACCAGGATACCCAAATATTTATATGAATCAACAAACTCAATTGGGACACCATTTGAGGATAAAATCAGAGGAAGATCTGCAGGGACCGACTTCCTACTTGAAAAAAAAACATCCCTTTTGTTTTATCAGCATTTAGGACAAGTTTGAGATGGAACAAATCTGACTGGATGATGTCAAAAGCGGATTGCAGAAACTGGAAAGCCTTAGCTACTGTTTTAGCTCGGCAGTAAACAACTGTATCATCAGCATAGAAATGTAAGGATGCATCAGGGATGCTCTGACCTACATTAGCTATGTAGATTGTAAAGAGGGTTGGTCCTAAAACTGAGCCTTGTGGTACACCATTTTTAACTGTTAAATAGCTGGAAGAAGTACCGTTATGTTGAACACATTGCCTCCGATTGGAAAGATAATTAGAAAACCAACCGATGGTGTGATCAGAGAAACCGATTTCTGAGAGCTTATGACACAAGATGTTATGATCCACAGTGTCAAAAGCTTTAGACAGATCTAAGAAAAGTGCAGCACAATAATTCTTAGCATCCAATGCTTCAACATCATTCAGAACCTTCAGAGAAGCAGTTGTTGTGCTGTGTTTTTTTCTGAAACCAAATTGATGAAGAGGTAAGATGTTAAATGAGTCCAAATAATTTTTGATCTGAGAGTTTATCAATTTTTCTAGAACCTTGGCTAAGATGCAGAGTTTAGAGATCGGTCGATAGTTGTTCAGTGAGGTGGGGTCACCTCCCTTCAGCAAAGGAAGAACAAAGGCTGTTTTCCAAGCATCCGGAATGGTGTTTTGGCTTATGGACAGATTAAAGATGTGGGTCACAGGGACTGTGATGATATGAGCAGCCAGCCTTAAGAAATAAGGTGGAAGTTCATCTGGACCTGCAGATTTTTTAGGATCAAGATCATTTAACAGTTTATTTACCTCACTGACTGAGAACGGAGAAAAAGAGAAGGTGTGATTAACTGAGGATTGACTTGTAGGATTTGATTTGTAGAAACCAAAGAAATTGGAACAATAGTTTGTGTTGGTGTGACAGAAGGAGCCAATTAGTTGTCCATCCATGGATGGATGGAAGTCAGAAGTTGAAGCCACAAAAGTTGAGTGCACACCAGTGACTGGCTCCAGTACAAATTTAAGTCCAGCCCTCCCATGTTAATTAATGGGACTATTACTTTATACTGGTTGCAAAATACAACATGGCAGCACCCCCCCCCCCCCCCACCACCACCACCACCAAAAAAAAGCTTCAGTTTTGGACAATGGTAGTTAATGAATTGCTTTTGTTTTATCTTTAGTCGTGTCAGCGGTGATTATCAGCAGGACAATACCAAATCTCACTGTGCTTGCACATGTTTCACTTTTCTACATGCAATCCAGATGAGATCAGTTTTTGTTAAAAAAGCAAGGATCAGGAAACTTCTCCTTCAGTCCAGGTGAAACTATCTCATCATTTTACCTTGCCCAACAATCCATCTTCCTTTACCCACGTTTCCCTTTCCAGTTAGTGGGTAAGAGCTAGTCCCTCTCTCCAGCAGTGGACGTGGTGGGGGACACTCCGTATAGGTAGCATGTTGCATGCAGGGCCACGTAGAGACAAACAGGACAGGCAACACTCACTCACACCTAGGGGTACTTTAGAGTTACCAGTTATCCCAACGTATGTTTTGGATCAGTGGGAGGAAACCAGAGAAAACCCACGAGTGCACAAGGAAAGCATTTAAGCTCCAAACAAAACGGCCACAGGCCAGGAAGCGAACTTTCAACTTTGTTCTGTGAGGCGACAGCTCTTAACCACTGAGCCCCCATGCCACCCGCCAAGGAGTTTCTTTCCAAGAGATTTTTGCTGTTGTCTGTTTAGTATCTATTCAACATGGGTTAATTATTTTAGTTTAGAAGCCTTTATATATGTGAGAATGATTCATAAATCAGAGTTAAGTGGCAGAAGTCTGAAAGAACTTTGGAAAGTTTAAAGAATGTGTCTTAAAAGCAGCTGGATTGCCTTTTTTGTTGCAGGATATGTTTTTTTCTTTCCCTGCACTTAATCACCCCTGAAGAACTTTGCTTTCAGAGGGAATGCTAATTAGTTTGAGAGTTTACACCAGAAAACACCAACTAACAGTTATTCTCATAAATGTTGGACTTCACTTTAGGTCCTTTCTGCTGTAATTTAAACTTTCAGAGGCTAACATTAGAAACTGTTGGTCGTGTTGGTAAAGATTTTGATCGATTTTCTTACTTATAGCATTCAGAGACAAATGGGAATTTAAAATTTACAAATGCCAGCGACACTTGGAAAATAAAATCTTCGAAAATCCAAAGAAACACGCAGGATGGAAAATCAAAGGGATCTGAGTGATTTTAGTGCTTAAAATAATTTGCTGTATAAGTCAAACAGGTGGAAAATAATATCTGAAACAAAAGTGCTTTCCATTTCAGAGAGCTGCAGGGAAAGCAGAACGATTTTGACTTTCAGATTGGTGTGTAGATAAAATTAGGGAAGCTATAAATGTCTTTAACTATGAGATAAAAAGGCATAGCTCTTGTTAATCTAAACAAGAAACAGAATGCAGTGTGTTTAAAGCAGGAATGTTGTTTCATTCATTTATTTGGCAGTTACATGAGACACACAAATATCTGCTCTGAAGCACAGAAAAGCTTTTTAAAATGTGTCCTCCAAATGAAAATATGAAACCAAAAGCAACATAACACAGAAAATATGTGATTCTGGAACCATATTTAAACATAAAGTCACTGCATTGTGTCACCATACATTGCATGTTATTGTGTATTACCATTTATTGGCACAATGATGCATTTTAAAGACGTTTTTCTAACCTACAAAGACCTCAACAACCTAGTTCCATCTAATATTCAAGATCTTATTGTCCCATATTTTCCCAACAGATCACTTTGTTCTCAGGCTGCAGACTTGTGGTTCCTAGAATTTCAAAAAGCAGAATGTGAGGAAGATCTTTCAGTTATCAGGCTCCTCTCTTGTGGAACCAACTTCCAGTTTCTGTCCGTGAGGCTGACACATTGTCCAGTTTGAAGACTGGAATTAAAACTTTCCTTTTTGATAAATCCTATAGTTAGCATTGGCTTGTTATGCTGCCATAGACGGACTACTAGAGGACACATTGACCTCATTTCTTAAAATTAATTGTTCAAATTGAATAGTTTTCAGTTGATACTATTTCTATCTTAGCATGTGATTCTTGATCTGCCATTGTGTATCTGTTCCAGTGTTGCCAGATTGGGTGGTTTACTGCCAATTGGGCTGTTTTCATTCTGATTTTGCTGCACTCTGGGAAGATTTTGTAGGATTGTTGCATTTTGCCTCACATCGTTAAATTACCTTGTACTGATGTATAGTCATGTTCAAACAGTAATATACTGTAACAATATATTGACTGGGTGGATTTTTGTGCGATGTGGTGGTTTTTAGCAGATTTTTTGGGCTGGAAAACCTCAACTCTATCTGGCAACACTGAGAAGCAGATGGCCACTTGTCCTGAGCCTGGTTCTGCTAAAAGTTTATTCCTGATGAGGGAGTTTTTCCTTTCCACTGTTACCTTCATGCTTGCTCAAGAAGAAAGTCTGTGATGAAGTTAAATTCAAAGCAATCTGCTCCTCAGATAAATAATGTTAACTTATTTATATACAGTATATGTTTCTGTTCAGTGCCCTGAGATGACTTTTGTTGTGACTTGGAGCTACAGTATATAAATAAACTGAATTGAATTATTGCTATTACTGTATTTTCATATTTGATAGAACATTTAAATACAGCACTACTCTGGACTTTTATACCACAGTCCTAATTGACTGTCCCTTCAAATTATTTTTTACTAAACTATCTACAAGGAATTCTTATTGTCAGATAAAAATTACAGGCATATGAAGTCTTTATACTAGCAGAAGGTTCAGCCACACATGGTTAGAGGCTGACAAGTTTGACCGGCTCATACACCACCAGGAACCATAAAAGTCTGAACAAAATCTATAAAAAGAGCCTCTCAGAACTTCTACATCAGTCTTCTTTTTCCAGTTCAGCAGGTTATCAGCCCTGATCAGGCTACAAATTTAACAAATGTGGTCCAGATAAGAAAAATACACCCAGGACAGAAAGTCAGCATAGTTCACAAAGTGTCTCCTGTCACTACGTGTTGACATTGTTTAGTTTATGACGATCTCTGACTCCACTTCTCTATGATTCACTGGCTACATCTGCTTCTCTTTTTTGATACATGAGCACTGTATATGTTTATGATCTGTGTGCTGCATTCATGCGATTGTCCATTAAACTATTCTGCTGACTTAAACTGTAGTAACTGCAGTGAAAATATAGAATACCAGTGCACAGGGCCCAAACTTTCATGGTCAATGCACAAACAGAACATAAAAACAAAACCCCAAAAAACTCATACATTTCTCAAAGCTTTTCAAGGTGTTTCAAAGCTGCCTTCTGGTTTTCCTTTCTCAAAATGCAGCTTAAAGCAAATCAGAACCCCTCACATGTTGGAGTCACATAAAATTTTCAAGAAATAATGATATAAAATGACTAAAAATAAATAAACAGAAATTAGTAAACCTAAAGTAATTTTTAAAGAACCCATCGTGAAAGGCTGTTGCTTGTCAATTCAGATGGGTTGTAAATAAATGGAAGTAAGAAGAACGAGTTTAAAAGATGTGACTAAAATGAGCTGAACACAATAGAAAGAGTGCCCTGAAACTTCAGGCAAACAGAGTTAAGGGATAGTTTATATATTTGAACAATTAACATCTTACCTGTCATAGATTATTCTGAGTCAACGTTGTTTTCTTTTTTTTTTATAGAACTCTGGTATTAAAAAATACATAGCATTTCATGCAAACAATCCTTTACATAATCATCAGTTATACTTTTGTATTGTTCTTCATGCAGAGAGTTTATGATATTCCTACAGGAACTGTCCCAGTCGGCATTAGAAGTGCTACAGCTAGCTGCTGCCACTGTACGTGACTAATGTCTTAATAACCACATAATAAGAAATTGACAGCTGAAGATTTTTGTTCCTTTCAACTGCCATGAAATGTTTGAGGTACAGTTTGTTTACTAATCAAAGCAATTCACGTTGGTCTCACCTAAACTGGTTATTCATCAACTTGGTCAAAACTCAACTCTTATTTTTCCAACCTAAAGCGTTACTTTCAAAAACAACCCCACTTCAAAATATCTGAAGTACCATCTCACTTTATTTAATGAATGAACACAAATTATTGAATTTGAAAAAAATCAAACTGAACATAAAAGAAAAGTGTCTGTCATTTGTTAATATCACATTATAACCTAAATGATAAATATTACAAATTCATTGTATGACCATTTTAAACCTTCAAAATTAACCAATTTGGAAAATTAGCCTTTTGCGCCAGCAAGTTCTGAACAACCAGCATGATGAATGCAGTCTCTGTTTGGTGTTCAAGGACTCCTGCTGACATCTGTGTTTACATTTTCACACACTTACATAATGTTCCTGCGTTAAGAGGACAGTCTCTTAACCAGGCTTATAAGAAGATTTTATCAAGACTTAAGGAGATTTGAGACTATACTTTACTTGTTTTGTCAGACAGTTACTGTGACACATGCATCATCCATCCATCCATCCATCCATCCTAACTTCAATGCATTTTTGTGCGAACATGTCTGCTCTACATACATAAACTACATGAACTCAGTGCTTTTTTCTTTCTTTTTGTTTATAACTTGTTTTCAAAAAGCTCTGAAGCTTTCAAAAAGTTCTCACACACTGTGTGCAGTTAACTAACCGCACACAGTGTGTGAGAGTGGGCGAGCACACTTCCTCCACTCTTTCCATCAGCACGGGGGCCACACAAGGCTGCGTGCTCAGCCCAGCACTTTATACTCTCCTCACTCACAACTGCACGGCTTCTTCACCATCAAATCTCATTGTTAAATATGCTGATGACATCACATTATTGGGGCTCATCAATGAGACAGCATAAAGAACTGAAGTACAAGAATTAGTATCATGGTGTCACAACCACCACCTGGTAAAGAAAACCATGGAAATCCCATCCATCCATTATCTCCCGCTTACACCAAAGTCGGGTCGCGGGGGCAGCAGCTTGCACATGAAGGCCCAGACATCCGTTTCCACAGCCACCTATTCCAGCTCTTCTGGGAGGATTCCAAGGTGTTCCCAGGCCAAACGAGAGATACCCATATTCTCTCCAGCATGTCCTGGGTCTTCCCCGGGGTCTTCTCCCAGTTGGACATGCCTGAAGCACCTCTCTAGGGAGGCACCATGGGGGCATCCTTACCAGAAGCCCGAACCACCTCAACTGGCTCCTCTCGATGTGGAGGAGTAGTGGTTCTACTCCGAGTCTCTCCCGGATAACTGAAACTGAACTTCTCACCCTATCTCTAATGCCTCATCCTCACCTAACGCATCCAAATGCTCCTAATGCTCTGTGTTTGCTGCTGTAAACAGATGTCTGTCCCCACCGAACGTCTGCAGACGCGCAGTGGGAGGAGCGTGTCGTGGCTCCCTTCCTGGTCAGATCCGTGTTGTTTATGTACACTGGGCAGATAAAACCAGCTGTACGTGCCTCGTCAATACTTGTGTGTGTTTTCTACGAGCCGAACTGCAGCTCAAAAAGTATTTGTTGAGATTAAAACTTTTTTTTTTATGTTTGGGGAGATGTACGCTCGAAAAAAAAGCAGCAACTTTATAAATGCCATATTTTCCTACCGGATGCTGTTTTCGTCCACAGAAAGTCCCGTCGTCGTTGCGTCATCACATAGCAGAGTCTCTTCCGAGTGGTTGCTGATAATCTGCGAGCAGAAGAAGCAGGGCAAACCCAGCTTCTACAGTGGCTGCTGGCTGCGCGCGCGTGCGTGACAAGGGGCTGCCGGGTCCTGCCGCGCTGCTTGAAATGCTGGAGATTCGCCGCGTCACGCCCCGCTGTTCCAAGATGCGCGGCCCCCTAGACTTTCAATGTAAAGTGGCTGCTTCAGCTGCGCGAGATGCGTTTGGTGAGGATCCAGCATAAGGGAGAGTCCAGCTATCCTGCAGAGAAAACTCATTTCAACCGCCTGTATCCGCAAGCTCATTCTTTTGGTCACTACCCAGAGCTCATGACCATAGGTGAGGGTAGGAACGTAGACCGACCGGTAAACAGAGAGCTTTGCCTTACAGCTCAGCTCCCTCTTCACCACAATGGACCGGTACAGAATCTGCAATACTGTGCTGCACCAATCCATCTGTCAATCTTACACTCCATTCTTCCCTCACTCGTGAACAAAACCCTGAGATACTTGAATTCCTTCACTTGAGGCAGAACCTCACCCTCGACCTGGAGAGAGCAATCCACCCTTTTCCAGTTGAGGACCATGGCCTCAGATTTTGAGGTGCTGATTCTCATCCCAGCAACTTCACACTCGGCTGCGAATCGCTCCAGTGAGAGCTGAAGATCATGGCATGATGACGCCAACAGGACCACATCATCTGCAAAGAGCAGAGATGGAATCCTGAGGCCACCGAACCGGAAACCCTCCACCAGCTGGCTACACCGAGAAATTCTGTCCTTAAAAGTTATAAACAGAATCGGTGGCAATGGGCAGCCCTGGCGGAGTTCAACTCTCACCCTTAAGGGGTGTGACTTACTGCCGGCAATGCAAACCAAACTCTCGCACTGCTTGTATAGGGACTGAAAAGCCCGTAGCAATGGGCCTCCAATCCCCATACTCACGGAGCACCCCCCACAGTGTACCTCGAGGAACACTGTCGAATGCCTTCTCCAAGTCCACAAAACACATGTAGACTGGATGGGCAAACTCCCATGACCTCTCAAGGACCCTAGTGAGGGTAAAGAGCTGATCCAGTGTTCCACGGCCAGGACGGAATCCACATTGTTCCTCAAGGAACCATGTGTGTGGATTTTTGCAAACAAAATAAATACATCCACTCTCCACTCTACATCAGAAAATAAGCGGTTGAGAGTGTCACAAAACTCAAACTTCTGGGCCTGACAGTGACAGACAACCTGACTTGGGGTACCAACAGTGCCCCAGCCATCAGAAAGGCCCATCAGCGTCTTTTCTTTCTAAGGGAACTGAAGCTTATGATCATCTTCTATAACTGTGCTATTGGAAGTGTATTAACATGTGGATTCCTAGTGTGGTTCTCCAGCTGCACTAAGGCAGACCAACGGGCTCTCCAGCAAGTGGTTAAAACAGCTGGGAAGAACATCGGGATAAACGTCCCGTAGATCAGAACTATCTATACAACTTGCTGTCCGAGACAAATCAACAACATCCTGTGGGATAGGTACCATTCTGCACATGGCCTATTCCATCTGTTACCTTCATGCAGAAGGTACTGGTCCATAGGTGCCAAGACCACTTGAAGGACTCACAGTCTGCACCCACAGGCTGTGAGACTGTTAAACGAACATCATTTCTCTAAAACCCCGCCCATTATCCTTACATCTCAAATCTCATCATGACAATACTTGTGAAATGGATATTGCATTGCTGCAGCAACCAACTTCTACCCCTTCAACATCTGGCTGTTTACAGTTTTCCCTTCTTCTATCTTGTCCTTAGATGCTGTATTATCTGTGTTTACATTGATCATCAGAATCTTGCAAAGTTCTTTTGTACCACTATGTGTTAATTTACTAATGTGTAGGTGCATGATGCTCCATCAAAATGTCATTGTTGTCCATACCTGTTGGTATTATGGCAATGACAATAAAGTAAATTAAGGATATAATGTCTTACGTTTTGATCTTCATAGCTATGAATTTATGGTTCAAAACATAAAACATTGGTTAGAAACAGTTTAAGCCTTGTGTTTTTTTTTGGTTTTTTTTGTTTGGCATTTTCAGTGCTTCAGGATTCAATTGACTGTGTGATATATGTCCGACTTTTGACTTTTTTTTTAGACTTTTGTGATATACTGTATGTGAATTTGAAAATTGACTGAGTTATTTACTTATTTTGTTATTATAGAAAATATTGTTTGAACTATTATTAGATGAATAAGGAGCAGATTTAATAAGATGTATTCTTCATCTGCTACCTCTCTTTTTTTTCTTTTTTTCTATTATGAATATGTTAATTGTTGTATTTCATATTATAAAATGAACAAACTAACAAACAAAGAAACAAACGGTGAATAGTTATAATAGAAGTCACCCAATGAAGCCTGATGGTTGTTTTCAGCAGATGACATTGTGGCCAAAAGACATCCTGTTAGTCAACCAATAATTCACGGGAATGTGAGAAATATGATGCTTAGAAGTCAACAAACTGACCAAAAAATGTTGGTTTGGGTTTTACTTGGGTTGGTTGGATGTTTTAGAAGTCCATCTGGGAAAAGAGAACAATATATATTTTTAAAAAGCAGATGTTGGTTTCTGAACCAAAGAAATTTAAGAGGCATCATTTTGTGATACAAAGCATGAAGTAAAACAACAAATATGCATAGTTTTCTCAACAGTTTAACTTTTTTGTTCCTTCCTTAGCTCGTGGCAGCCATGTTGACAGCGTGTTTGAGGCTGCTGTTGTTCCTCCCCTTGGTTTGCTGTGTGCCCTCCTCCTCCTCCTCCTCCTTCAGACCTTCATCCAGAAATTGCAAACGATGCTGCGACCAACTCGATCCTCCCGCAGCCTCAGCTCATTATCAAATGCCTGAAGTCAGAACTGTTATCAACATGACCATCCTGAAAGGTACCAGAAGCTCAACCTGTTTCTGCACAGTGATGTTTATACCTATCATAAATAATACAAAGGTCAAATACATGATTTTATATTTCTTTAGCTAAATACAAACAATCCACATTTTAGACTGCACTTAGAAAAGAATACAGTGTTTGCATCCAGTTTACACAGTAATTTACTTTCACCTTTGATCTTGAATGTGTGTGACGTTCTCCTTTTTCCGAGCCACAATTTCTTAATCACTTCTTCTGTTTAACAAGCTGGCTGTGTGCTTTACCAGAGGTGTAATCATGGTAGAACAGCACTGCCAGATGTAACGACACATTCATGCTGAAGTGAAAACAAGACAAGTGAGAGACACCGCTGAAAAGGAAATTAGACACTCCAGTGATATAAACAACCTGGAACCACTTTAAAATCAACTTCTCTTCAGCATTTTGTAGAAAATCAGGCTGGCAAGTGCTGGTAGCCTTTCAGGCGTTTGACAGTATCCACTGTGTGAAACTCATCGACACATTTACATTCACGTGAGCCAGTAAGTGAAGGGATTAATTTAAGAATGAATAACATTTCATTTAGACAAGTCTAACCTAAAATGTATAAAAGCTAAAATTTAGTCTGTTTTCAATTTGTCTGTCAATATGTCTGAGTCTCCATTTAAAGTCCACAAGACACGTTAAACATGCTTGTGCCTTTATTTGTTAGATGCCTGTGTGTGCTTGAGATTTGATGGATTTGGAATAGACTTCACGTAAAACTTGCATAAATATTGTTTTGGATGGGTGTGTTTTGGACACACATTAAAAGCCTACTTCTGAGATTCCAACAGGAATCCACCAAGAAAGGTAGAAGACATCTCAGTTACAGTATAAAACAATTTATGAAAGGGACTATTGCCATTAGCTGAAAAATGAAACTTTTTAAGCTCTATGAGTGTCTGTCTTTAAAAAAAATGTGTGAACGACACATCCAAAGCAACAACAAAATAACAGTGATTCAAGAAGTCAAAGTTCAGGCTCAGAAATTCAGGTAAAAATCCAACAGAGTTAAGTCAGGTTTGATGAAATCCTTTGGATGAAGAACCAAACATTCCAACAACAACAAAAAGAAACTGTCCAGAGGACCTGACTTAATTTATTGGATTTTCTACCTATCATGTTTGGCTGTCAGGTGTGTTTGAACCCACGTGTAGGAGGATGACAAGGACGCTCGAGGGAAAGTAAAAATATTTATTCTCACAAAGCAAAAATCAAAAATGCTGACAGGGCAGCTACTCACTGGTACGGAAACAGGCAGATCAGGGCAGAGGCGGAAGGCAGAACACGACACCTTGGAAGGACAATCCGGAGACAAAGACAAGACACAAGGGAGCTGAATTAATACACAACTGATTGGGACAAATAACAGACACCTGCAGTGATTAGCATTAGACACAGGTGAGACAAGGGCTGAACACGAGGGAAAACACAGAGAGCTGACTGAAACAAGAGGAAACAGACAAAGACAGGTCAACAACCCAGAAACCCTATACTACCTGGATTATTGAGCATGGACTTTGATGTTTTGAACCACTTTTGCAATGGCTTCCTCACAGGAGTTGGTGGGAGAGAGGTCAGACTCCAGAAACCATCTTATCACCATCAAACTGGTTGGCTCACTACAAGAGTGTGCAGCTTGTGGGACTGATTGTAGCTCCTCGGACTGATGAAGTCCTTTGGATGAAGGATGAAACATTTCAGACCTGACTGAACTTTGTTGGATTGATTCAAGAGAATTCAGAATTTAACATTTGTTTTAAACTTTTACAGCTTAGTTTGAAGTTATATTAAATTTGCAGCGTGGTTGAGTCAGACCACTTGATAGCATTATTTGGCATAAATGCCAACTTCCCCTAACCAGCTTTAGCATATCACAATACTTTTCAATGCCCATATCTTAGTATGTTCCTTTTAGTAAATAAATGGGTAATAAAATACATACAGGATTAACTTTAGCAAAGCTGGGTTAATCCAAGTGAAGTCACACCAAGCAACCATCAAAAGGTGCAGTAATAACCTGATATTTTCTAATATGAAGCCTGCTGTTATTAAATGAAACACAATCTTTAAAAAAAGAAGAAGTTTGGACTCAGTCCATCCTGATTCCTCAGTTGGTTCTCCTAGAAATTGTCTGGACCTGTAAACACCTCTACTTTTTACACTTGGCTGGTTTAGCCACGGTAAGCCCTGCAATCGTTTGAGGTTATTGTTGCAAAGAAGCCTATAGAGAAGGAAAGAGTGGCTTTGAATTAAATGTGTTTGTATGTTTGACACATTATTTGGATTCGTAAAGCATGTAAAAGCCTGAAGAGGAGAGATAAAGAAGTGTAACCGGAGAAGGGAATTAAAAAGACAGGATTTTTTTTTTTTTAAGTAAGAACCACACAATCACAGCCAGAAGGGGATTTGGGAGAACGTGTATTCCATATCAGATGCTTTGAGCAGCCAACTAAACTTGAGTAGCTGTAATAATGTGCCAACACTTTTTGGATGGATATATTGGTGTCATATTTGCAACTTTGTGATTTATTTTTTTAGTCACTTAAGCATTCTTTTCAAGGTTTGTTTTTATTGTTTGTCCTTTGTTTTGTGTTGTATTGGTTAGATCCTATTTACGGTAGTTTTCCAGTGTTTCTTGTGCCATTTTTTATTTACCCTCAGTATTCCTCCCTAGTATTTTTCCAGTCAGCCTGCCACCCTCACCGAGGAGCTTTCTCAATTTAAAGAGCAATGAGTGTGGGGATCAGGTTATAAAGGCTGAGTGCGATAAGATACACACATAAATATGTAGATTGACAAATCACACCTTAACAGTAGGGGGTTTCTTAGGGTCTTGGTTAGTCTAAGGTCCCTCTGCTCCCATCAGGTGTGAAAACTGGCTGGGAATCAGTCCTAAAGCTGCATTATACGTTTTTGAATCTTTTTTTTTATCTTCACCAGTCTAATCACACAGTTGGTTCTTTGCCAAGAGAACATCAACTCTCTTCTGACCCACAATCAACCACCAGGCAAATATTTATGGCAAAAGTTCACCCACAAATATTATTGTGTATTTATGGGAATACTTGAACTCAGTTGAATAAAATATAGTTTGATCTTTTGCATATAATATAATGAACAAAACCTTAATTCAAATTACCTCAAAGACTGACATTATCTTTACCCACTTCTTTCTTTTCGGGTCGTAGCCAGAAGGGGACTGGTGTCCAGTCACTGTGCGAGAGGCGGGGGACCCTGGAAAGGTCTCCAGTCCATCACAGGGACATATAGAGACAAACTAGACAACCATTCACTCTCTCACTCACACCTAGGGACAATTTAGTTACCAATCTGTCAAACATGTCTGTTTTTGGTCTGTGGGAGGAAACCGGAGTACTGAGAACATGCAAACTACATCCAGAAAGGCCCACTGGCTGGGATTTGATCAAGTGACCTTCTCGCTGAGAGGCAGCAGCTCTACCAACTGATCCACCTCGCTGCCCAACAGAGTTCATTATGAATAATTTTACTACAAGTTTTACTTCATCATTCACAAGCATCATATTCAGCATAAATGCATTGTATTTTTATTTTTGCACATTTCAAAACAAGAGTCAGAATTTGAGAATGATGAGTACAGTATTTTCTGGTGTATAGGTCGCACCTGTGTATAGGTCGCATTGTCCAATTATCACCAATAGATTGGAAAAATCCCTAGATAGGTCGCACCGGTGTATAGGTCGCACCTACGTTTAGCTCTGCTGCAAATGTCTGCCACAGGAGCGCACAGCAAGGCTTTTAAGAAGATTAACACTTAAAAACAATTATTTGTTTGATAAAAATTATAGCAAATATATGTCTAAGCTGAACTTTTCCTTAATAAATTAACGTAATTGTGAAATGAGCTGGATTTAAAAATTTGTTTCGCCGAAAGCGATAACAAGCCATATATAGGTCGCACTGGTGTATAGGTCGCAGGCCTTGAAAAAAAACATAAAAAGGTGCAACCTATACACTGGAAAATACGGTATATATGTATGCTATGTAAAAATAATGAATTTTTTAAATATAAGTTCAGGCTGCTGTTGTTACAGTATTGTTTTACATTACTGTATTAATGTTTGGCGTATATCAGATCTTTTAGCATACCAGTTAGCATTTGTTTAGTGTATATCTTAGATCCTTATAGACGGTTTCTTTTACAATTTATATTTTTGCTATTGTTGGGTGCACTGAGACCCTGTACATAATTTCATTCCACCTCATGCACCACATGTGGTGAGAACGACAATAAACCTACTTGAACTATAAGCTGTACATTAATATATGCAACCGGGATTACTCCAACAAGTTGAGGGAGTAGATTTAACAGTGTCACCTCCAGTAATTCTGACAGCAAATCTCTATCTGACGGAGAAGTTCACAAGACGGGAACTAGAACCCTGAATCATGAACCGAGGCAGAGCAGCTGTAGAACAGCTGAGAATAAATGAAGATGAGTGATTGAAGATGTTCTAGGGACAAGGTCTTCACACAGCAGGTGTTTTTATACTGAAGTCAGTCAGCTGATAGAAGAGCAAATCAAGATGGTAAATTACCATCTGGACCAGAAAGCGGGGCGACACAGTTTCCAGATGTAAGTGAATAAAACAGGGTTCAAGGGCTGGGGCAGGGATTGGAGGCTGGAGCTCCTTGGCAAGGCCGAAGCAGTCTGGAAGTGGTTATAGAGCAGAAGGAAAGCCCTCGGAGTCAGAGCGAGTGGAAACTGGTTCGCTGCAGGTAATTACAAAAAGTTGGAAAGGCTGGCTGCACTGATTCTGGCTGAGAAAGGTCTGTGTGTTTTTGACTTTGTGCTACACTCGCATATCTGGGGCAAAGATTTGGAACCTGAAAATGAATGTGAAGAATTTTCTTCATGTAACTGAGCTTTTTCATTCTGTTGAACAAATCTGCCTGAGAAATGCATATTTTGCATGGGTAGAAAAATGTCATTATTATTTTTATTATTTTTTTTATTAGACGTCATGCTCTGTCCAAGGTGTACCCTTCCTCTCGTTTGGTGATATTTGGAACAGACGCCAACCACTTTGTGGAATAAAGGTGGGAAGGGGGTGGAAAAGATAATGGATGAGTGAACGAGTACAAAACTTTCCTGCAGGCATGGGACTGGTTTTCGGCTCATGCATAAACTTGAATTTCAAATATGGATTTACTTCATAAGATGACAAAAGCTAATTTACAACCTTGACTTCTGGCATTATTTATAAATAATTTTACAAGCTGAGAATATTAAGGGCTTTTAGAGCCAATATGTAGATAACAGGACAAGTATAAAGATCTATCCATGTATCGATGCCATCAAAGCTAGTGATCCTAAATCCAGCATAGAATTCATAAATACAAAGGGTTCTATTTATTTTCTCTCCCTTTTTTTGGTGCAATAAATTAGAACACGTTTAACTGTCAAATGACAACTTTCATACCTTTTTATTCTAGAGCCTGACCAATATGGACATTTTGGCTATTGCCAATACCGATAGTGGGAGGGGAAGGGTAATGCCGATAACCAATATACTTGCTGAAAAGCTTTAAACTTTGTCCACCCCAAGAATGTAAGTTAGCTACAGGTACTCCCCGACTTACGAGCGCATCGACTTACGAGGTTCCGGACTTACGAGCTGGCTAACGAACAGTAAAGTTGTACAGAACATACAGAAAATACAGCACTGGTATGTGTTTTTAGATGAAAGTGTGTTAGCTAACCGTTTGTAAACAAAGTTCTGTGCATGTTTATGAACCAGTATGTACGTTTGTGTTGAAAAACGAGTGTTCGTAGTAGCGCAAGCATACATTTTCCCACTTACGACCGAAAATCCGGACTTATGAGCGACACGTGTTTCGGGTTCCGACATACGAGATTTCGTGTTACGAGCACCTCGTAGGAACGGAACTCGCTCGTAAGTCGGGGACCACCTGTACTTTTAAGCCTGTTTTAACACTTGATACAGTCTTAACGGACGTTCACATTTTCTATCCTCCACTATTATTCACCATAAAGTTATCAAGTGTGTTACAAAACTATAAATTCAACAAAGAAACATCTTTCCCTGGTCATTGTTAAAACAGTCACATATGGTGAAGGCCGTATTGATTGCAGTGGCATTTCTTTTTTACTTTGCAGAGAAGTAAATATTTCAGACAAAGAATACATTTCATAGAAGACAACAAAGATAACGTTGCTACCATAACACATATTTTTATGTGATTAAATGTTCTTGATTTTATGTCCAGCACTTTGTTGCAGCTGTGGTTGTTTTAAAGGGCTCTATAAATAAAGTATTATTATTATTATTACCACTGATGTATTTTACTTCCATGTTAGATTTATTATTTTGGCTAATGTTTTACAAGGCAATAGACTATAATAATAATAATAATAATAATAATAATAATAATAATAATAATAATAATAATAATAATAATAATAATAATAATAATAATAATTAATTTAATTTATAACGCACTTTTCATTAACAAAAATCTCAAAGTGCTAGTACTATGCTAGGTTATCTAAATGTTAGCTTGCAAACTTGAGAAGCACGTAGCTACTGACAAGCGAGTTGGAGAATTGAAGCAAATTTATTATTGTTGATTTATTGCAGATCAGTTACAATAAACATACCTGTTCAGCAAAATAGGCTACACAGTATTTAGTTGTTCTCTGCTTCGGCTGTGCTGAAAGCGAAAGTTGAAATGAGCGGCCATGACTTGAAAGTAGTCTTCATGCGCCCTCTGCTGGATACATTGTACAATTACAGCTAGTTCCAACATTTTAGAGGTAAAATTTTGACGTGTTTATATGGGCGCATAATGGGACAATTATCACCAATGGAATATGTCTCCAAACACTTATGTGGACCTAAAATATCGGGCATACCGATATATCGGGCATACCGATATATCGGGCATACCGATATATCGGTCGTGCTCTACTTTATTCATCTAACAAATACAGTGTAACACATGCAGCTCATAACCGACTTCAGACTTAAGAAAAGTTATTGAAAACTTGACTTTTTAAAACAACTCATTTGTCAGGCTTGGATTTCTGTTTTGTATTAACTATATTAATTTTGTATTTTCAGGAGATAAAGGGGACAAAGGAGACAAAGGAACACCTGGCAAACCAGGATTGGAGGGCCCTCACGGCTTCAAAGGACCCATAGGATCTAAAGGCAGCAAAGGCCAGATAGGTGCACCTGGAGATCCCTGCAAGATCCCTCAATCTTACTTCTCTGTAGGGCGTCGCAAGGCCTTGCACAGCGTGGACTACTACCAGGCACTGGTTTTTGACACGGTTTTTGTCAACCTGCTTGAGCACTTTAACATGTTCAAAGGCAAGTTCTACTGCTATGTACCTGGGATTTACTTCTTCAACGTCAACATCCACACCTGGAACTTCAAGGAGACCTACCTCCACCTGATGCACAACGACAAGGAGCAGGTGATCCTTTACGCACAGCCTAGCGAGAGGTCCATCATGCAGAGTCAGAGCGTCATGCTGAATCTGGCTCTGGATGACGAAGTCTGGGTCCGTCTGTACAAAAGGGAGCGTGAGAACGCCATTTACAGTGACGATGTGGACGTTTACATCACCTTCAACGGATACCTGGTGGCACCGAGCATCCAGTGAAAAGTGGGAATTAACTAAAATCACTTAAAATAAGATCCAAGAAATGGCTGTTGTATTCTAAGTATTTAGCTTTGGAACAAAACTGTTGTGTTCTAAAGGGGGGCTGGCAAAAATGGGTTAAAGGAACATTAAAAATGGAATATAGCACAGCATTAGGGAAAACAAATAAAATACTACTTTTGCACTAGAATTACATTTTTGTACAAAGTGTTTTTGAAAACAAACAAACAAAGAACAAGCTAGCGCAAAGAAGCATAGCGCAAAGAACAAGCTACATTATAGATCTTTTGGAAGAATCATGAATCTGTGGGGTAATACATCATTAGTGGCACATGCAGGCAGATTAAATGTTTTTTTTATTCATTCAATTTCCAGTGGTGGACAGTAACAAAGTACATTTACTTGAGTACTGTATTTAAGTATTTGTGTGTTTTTAGGACTTGTGACTTTCACTCCACTACATTTCAAAGACAAATATTGTACTTTCGACTCCACTACATTTCTAGGAAGCTTCTTGTTCCTTTTGGCTCAGCTTTGTAATCCACTGTTGTTTTTCTTTCCTGAAATGCAGTTGTCCAGTTGTTGATTCAGGTTTTATGCTAGATTCATCTGAGCAGAACATTCATTGTTTCTGTGTTAAGTATGGCAGTTATCAGTGTTACTGTTTCCTCTCCTGTGTTAAGTTGTTGCTGTAATATATGCACTTCTACACACAAACAATGCAGTGTATGAATACTGAAGCTGAGGAAAATACTAAATGTGCATCATCTGTTAGGATTTCCATTTCTTTCCACAAAAACGTATAAAATGCAGGGAAGATATTATTTGTAGTTTACAGGTTTAATTAAAGCACGTGGTGTTGGAGTGGTTCTACATGTCAATACATCATCAGGTGGTTTCAGAGTTACAAGCTTCTGTAAAATCACTCAGAACAATACAGCAATGTACTGTACTGATATTAGAAAATATAATTGGTACTTTTTTAATACATGAGTATTTTTTAAATGCATGTACTTTTGAATACTTAAGTATTTTCAAAAGTAAGTACTTCAGTACTCTAACTTCAGTAAACGTTTGACTGAGCAACTTTTAGTTGAGTAAGATTTGACCATGAGTATCAATACTTTTACTTAAGTACTAGAACTGAGTAGTTTGTCCATCTCTGTCAATTTCACACAGTATACATAATTAACTGACCATAAAAGAGCCAACAAATCCAAATGAATATTACTGTGCTGTATTTTCCAATGCACACTCAAATCAGGGTTTTGACTTTTGACTATTAAATGTCATGAATTTTAATAATGCAGACTACAAACTGCAGCGCAGTTTATGTAAATACTTGTATATTAACTTTTTAATGGCTTTCATAATTGTTACCACTGTTGGTGCTCTAAATAATTGTTAAACACGCCTTTTCTCCATGTTGAGTCTTTGTGTTCTGTGTCAGCAAGTGCGCATTTATCAAACAATTGAGCTTTTTTTGTCATTTCACTTAACTTAAGTGTATAATTTTTGACATTTTATTTTTAACAACACAGTGCTTGCATGAAATAAATGCATTTTACATTTCTACTATAAAAGTTTCCTCGCATCTATTTCTTTACACTATCCAGCTCCGTGTTGTGGCTCACTATGAAGCCTGTTAATGCTGTGAGGAAAAGGGAGTTTGAAATTTAACCCTATAAATTGGCAGTTTTTCCTAAAATAAACAAACAAAAGCTCATCTCAAGCTCCCAGGAACAGCGGATGAGGCAGTAGCTCCATCTGTTTGGCCGTATCTCTCTCATTAGCTATAATTCCATCCACAGGGAGGCTTTGCAGAAAAAAACAAAACTAAATAAATAAATATAACGTGCACAAACCGCAGCATTGTAAATACTTTAAGCTCTCTGAGGAGATATGTGAAGCTCTTGGGACACAAAGCAGGGCATCTTTTCTGCTTCCTCGGCTCAGGAGGCTGTTCCAACATAAAGTGAGCTCTGATTTGTCATTGAAAACCTTTAGAGTGATTATTTCTAAAGGACAGATACATGATGCTGTTTTAGGCGGGTCTCTATATAAATCATTATGTTAGCTGCATGTGCTTTAACCATTTTTAAAAAAACACTGTAATAAAATTTAAGTGTTCTTGGGGGCTTTATTTTTTATATTAAAAGTACAGAAGTTGATGCAAGTTCATGAATAACAGCCTGCTCTGAACCGCCAGTCGTTCAAAAACACTTGTTGACATTTTTACAGCGGCGTTTAAAATGGAAAAACCTTTTTGTCAAAGCCCTGCTATTACTGGCATGGCCTCTGCAGGCAAAGGTAACATTGGACAGTTTTAACAAAATTAGTCCTAGCTTTGTATTAAAAAAATCTTAATCTTTAGTAAATTAAAAATTTTTCATTTGCAATTTTACGAGTTTGAAAGAGTAGCTATTTAAGGAATTATACTTTTTTTCCCCCTTGTCATGTCAATCTGTCTTTTATTCTTTTTAGTAGAGAAAACACCCATACCATGTGTTATTTGTTTCAGTTCATCACTTTAGACCCCTTTTCCAAAATGCTGGAAAAGCAGTTCCCAGTTTACAATATTGTTTCCTGACATGTAAAGCATTTTTATCTTTCAGGATTTCCAGAGCCTAATGGTTTGTTCCACAGCTTTATAAGAAATAATTAATGAACGTTTCACTAAAATGTGACCAAAAGGGGTGATTTATTGTCTAAATAAGTCTGTTCCTAAACTTTTATTCAAGGGTAAATCAACTAATTTGCATAGAGAACATCAAAGACACAATAATATCCGACACGGTGAGATGTAAGGTCCTGTTCTGAGCAGCTGGATGGGATGTTGCTGTTATCATTCATGCAGTCCCCAAATTTTGGAACAATTCAATCCCAATTTGATTAAAGTCTTCCCTGTAGCTCTTATACCTCTTCAGTGATGAAGACAAAAAAACTCAGTGCTGGAATCACTGCAGTTTGCATAAAATAAGCAGGTGGAGAGTTGAAGATATTGTTTTTATTTAGACATCACATCTAAAGACAGGCATTCCAAAACCATTAGAAATAAAATCTCATTTCTCCTTGAATATGTTTGACCAAGAATCAATGCAAATAGCAGCTTAACTTAGAGGAGAAAGCCATCAGCTGTCATCAATCTGTGGCTTACAGACTTCTGCACCGACAGGGTCAGGTGGGTGTTTGTTACCAACACATGCTCTGATGTTCCCTCGGCTCATCTGGCTCTCATCTGCCCCTCTCTTTTCATCTTTTACCATGATGACTGTAGGTCCTTGCAGCCAAGTTGTCACATGGTGAAATATGCTGATGACACAGTCCTGCTGTCTCTGCTTTCAGCTCCCATTCAGCAATAAGTTGAGACAGCTTGTTGAAAAAACCAAAAAAAAGTTCTGTATTCGAGCACACGAGAATAAAACTACAGGTTTTTGTATCAAACAGATGCAACAGGATGAGGTAGGCTCTAACGTACCTCCATCCAAGGAAAACCAGAGGCGGAACTAACAATGAATACCTGCTGACGATATCCGACTCTGAGGGAATTATTAGTCAGGAAACGTGGAATCGTAACAGGAAGCTGAGGTCATTCGAGGTCAGTAAGACCATGTGACGGCTCTCTTTACAGCTTCAGTGAAAATACAATGACATTCACCTTTTATCTGCTTGTTTCACCACATCGACCTGCAGAACAGAGCATGTCCAATGAACACAGGGCTAATGTCCACACAAGCCGTCTCCACTGGTGAAATCAGTCTGCAGCGTTTCACACGATCTCCTTCATGTCCAGTTTCCTCTGTCAGAGTGGCTCCCTTCAGGATGCACACTTTACTGCAGGAGTTTGAGATGAGGGCAATACGTCCCCCTACTATTGTTCCATTTTTTGACCTCCGTCATAACTTTTTGGTAATTATTTTCTGCTATTATCTATTTTTTACAATTAAATTTCTAGAACTTTTTTTTTCTTTTTTACAGAATGAACCCACCACTTTTCATGCCAGAATTTTAAATTAAGATTATTTTAAACGTTATACTTTATTTCATGCATTTTTGTGTGTGTGTGTGTGTGAAGATTTCAGGCTCTGTTGTGAATGATCCCATCTACATCACATTTTACCTCAGTATCTGTTAAATTAAGTTATTGCCACTTTAGTGTTGGCTAATGTTGATTAGCTTTGTTGGCTATCTTGAAGTGAATTGACTCCAACAGTTATAGATGGATAAATACTTTCTGAACATAAATCCATGCAGTGGTTCATGTACTGTTTTGCTAACAGAAGAACATGATCAAAAAGTAGTTAGCAAAGATGTGCACCTTGCAGCACTTAAAGTATGTGTTGTGAATGACTTTCAGCTACTACCACACATTATCTGGAAAATGTATTAAAAAGTTTGTTTTTCTAAGGTGAGTTGGCCATCTTGAACTGAACTGGCTCCAACAGGTAACTAGTAATATGTAAGCACATCAAGTAATTATTTTCTGAAAATATCAATAAAATATGTTCTGTTGTTTGTGAGGATAGATTTGCTAAAGTTTTGAATACACATTTCATGTGATCAGGTAGTACTTTATCTATAAGTTGGGAATTGGTCTCATCTCCAACTACACATTTTACTTGACTATTTGGAAAATTGACTGAATTACAACCATTTTACTACTTTCCGAAATTCTCGACATCTGTTCCGTGATTCATGAACTATTTTGCTAACAGTACAGACAAATAAAAACCATTTTCCATCCATTATGCACACTCCAAAAACTAAGAACTAAAGATCATATCTCTTAAGTTTGGATCTGGTCTTGCACAAACTGGGTGGTGTTACATTCCACAAGTGAAGGAACAAGTAAAAAAAAAAAAATCTTCAAAATGAAATGCACTTCCGTTTTATTATTGTCCACATGGGCTGATCATGCATCATGCTACACACTGCTCTATAAAACTTTAAATAATTACTGTAATAAAGATTTTGGAGCACCACTGAACTGGAGTAAACGTGCAGTCGGTGTCCGCATGCTATCAGTTGTGTGTCAGCACTCTGAGCCTTCAGCATTCCAGCGTGTTATTTTTCCAGTTATGTAATCAACAGCAGAGCCGAGCCGGCGACTTGGTGGGAAGTTTACAAGTTACGAGACCAAAAAGACAACGTAAGGACTACAGGTAGTCCTCGGGTTACGACGGTCTTGAGTTACGACGTTTCGTGGTTACGACGCATCTCCCATTTACTATGAGCAGCCTTTTTTTGAGTTACGCAGCGGCCGCTGCGGCGGAAGAATACAGTATTGTACTGTACGCGGTGCAGCGGCGGAGGGATACAGAGGCGGAGGGATACCGAGGCGGAGGGATACAGAGGCGGAGCGATACAGAGGCGGAGGGATACAGAGGCAGAGGAATACGGTATATATGTACTGTAAACGCTCTGGACCGTGGTGGACAGCGGTTTTACGTCGTAAACGGAATACGGAATATGGAGGATGGACCGAGGAGTACAACGTCACCAGCATCCAAGTAGGTCATTAACTCTTTGCCCTTCATTATGGCTCCCAAACGTATGTGTTTTTTGATAATTATGTAGGGTACTGTGTTAGGATAGGCTAAGTGCTTGGTAATACAGTACTGTACATGTATAAGGTGCAGTATGTACGTATATTCCGACTTACGTCGAAAATCGGTTTACGACGCCGCGTAGGAACGGATCTACGTCGTAAGTCGAGGACTACCTGTATTATGTTCTGGTTCGAGTTGGAAGACTGAGCCCGAGGCTAACAGCTTTTACAGCTTTTTGTAACGGCTGACTGAACTGCAGGATGACATCTCTTGTAGTTTAGAAACAGGAAGCAGCAGGGCTTATTGCTGAGACAGGGCCCTTCCAATTACTCACACGACCTCTGACTGCACTCATCTATCAGCTGACACAGGGATGAAGGGCAGGTGGGAAAAGGATGAGCCTCTGGGTGGGGGGGTCTAGACAAACAGGTGGGAGCAGATGGGCAGCTTCTATAGATCATAAACGAAATGAAAGTTGCTTAAAAATATCCCTGTCAGTTTTTTAAAAGTTACAATCAAAACTCCTCACGACAAGAAAACCGTTTTGGAGAATAATGTCCATCTGAAGCCTGTAAGTCTAGTCTGCTGCTGCAGCATAAATCGTGCAGACAGAAAAGCTCTTATGAGAGAGCCAACTAAGCTTTCAACCTCTCACCAAGGTAAACAACGTAATGTATCTGCAGTGGAGAGTTGTAGCTCCTTTTTAGAAGGAAAACACAAACACCAGAGCGATCCTGCTTGTTGTCTAACCGAGACACATTCAGGTCACTTTGACTCTAATACAGGCACCAGGCTGCTGGTATGTGTTTTGTTTATTTCTACACTGACAGTAATTCATGCTTTTATTTTCCTGCACCTTGGTATAAAGAATTTACCGAAGAGGAAAGTGTCATGAAAATGTGCTGTTGGTTACATGAGTCCTGTCAAAAACAAGGACAGGACTGAGTTTTGATTCGTTGATGTTGAGGCGTTACAATATGGAAATTTGTAATTTGCAGATTTTGTCACATTTCAGCTTCTTTTTTTTCTTCCTGATTTTATTTCATTGTCACACGTATACGGCCAGCAGATGATGCATCTTTTAAGAAAACCACATTTGGACAGCAGTCCTTTCCGATTAGTGTAAATACACAGAACTCTGGACAGGATTTCTTTTTATCATAAAATGTGCTTAACGTGAAACAGAAATCCCAGAGCTGCACAGATACACCAGTTCCGTTTGGCTGCAGTTAACAGATGTAAAATGTCATCCATCTAACGTAATATGAGCTGGACGTTTCCCAAAGTTCTTAGTCTGTAAATACAACATGGGGAGTGCATTGTGAAATAGATTCCATGTGCAATCATTTGTGATTTGTCAAGTATCTGTTCTCTGTCATGCAGGTTTTGGATTTATTTAAAGCTTAAGGATTAGGGCAATAATAGCTTTTTTGTTTTTGTTTTGTGATTTATTATTATTATTTTTGTATAAGTCTATTTATGACAGAGGGGGGAAAACATTCAAGTGCTTTTTAATACTAAAACCAGAGTTCACATTCAAAACCTTAAAAAGCAGTGGGATTAGCCACAATGTTTAAAACACCTCTTGAGCATTTATGTAATGGAAACAGAGCCATGCCTGTTTTTAATGTCTCACATTCTGACTGAAGAAGCATTTTTAATTAATTCATGCTGCAAATATATTACCACGAACCATAATTGTTCTGGTCCAAATGAGTGGAAACCATTTTGCACATGTTCCTGGATGTGCAGTACGACTTAGTGCACGTGGAGTAAAGCAGTTGAACGCTCGAGCTGTTCTAGATTCAAGTTACGGTGTGAGCGACCTCATATACTACAGAGGACTTTCATTTCCTTAAACAAATGTCTCAAGGTTTTAAATCTGAGTCTGCGTGTTAAAGTTTAAAGAGTGTTAGCCATATTTGACAGGCTACACCCAAACAACAGACTGTTTGGGCCACAGAGGTCACTCGGCCAAAACTGAAAAAGTTTGTACTCGCAAGTCAACTGGATGCCAAATACCCAGACATCACTATAATTACCACTTAAACACAAATTGACATTTTAAAGAACTCTGCTAATTTCTTTGATTACAGTAGTTCCTCGTTTTATCGTGGTGGATTTGTACCCTGAAGCCCCACGATAAGTGAAAAAACGTGAAGTAGGAACACAGTAGTTCAAGTACAGTAACCTTTATACTATACTTTATACTATACTATACTATAGATAATGTTTGCTCTGTAGTCTATTACACTGTGTTGGTTTGTTAAGTGTCCTTGGGTGTCCTGAAAGGCGCTTTTAAAGTGCGACTAAACCCCAAATTAACTTTTTTTAGCTGATAAACTCTCTAGAATGTGTTTAAAATGTTATCTAGCACTATGGCTGTGTTTATTCTCACATAATTGTGCATATCTGTGTAAATTGGCAATATTTGGCAATATTTGGTCTAAAAATGTGTTTACGGTAGTTCTATGGGTTGAACTGGTGGATTACACCTTAATTTTCTTATTTGTGCAAACGCTCATGTGTGACATGTCTGCTCATGTGTGATGTCACACAGGTGGTTCAAGCAGAGCCAATCCCCTGCAGAGATGAGAAGTGCATACCTTATATGGAAGTGCTGCATTTCACTCCTGACAAGCGGTTTTATTTTTCTTTTCATTTTCATTTTTTAGGCCTTTGGTTTTGGATGGAATGGGTGGAATGGATAAATACATCTACATGTTTATTCTTTGTTGTTGCTTGGTGTATGTTGTTGGCTAGAGGTTTAATTTGTTTTAGGTTGTTGCAGGTGGAGGCGTGAACAAAAGCACAACTCTACCTCCACCCCTCCTTGTCTCTTGACACGCCCATTTTCAGGGAGATTTTGGAAGGAGGAGTTACTGTCTCAACCTGGGTTTAGTCTCACTTTAAATAAAATTATTATTATTATTATTATTATTACTAAGGCTTTACAAATCCTTGCCACACTCTTGCAATGTTCTAAACTCTTAAACCTACATAATTTTAACATCATACGTTACTAAATTTAGCTTACTCTGCAGAGCAGCAGTGGCTCAGTTCTGGTCCAACTCTGTTCTATTCGAACTTGGTTAGTTTCTGCAGACCTATACTGCATCAATGAAGCCCACAATCAATCTTATAAACTCTTAAACCTACTAATTTTAACAACAAGCTACATATAAGTATATATAGCTACTAAATTTTACTTACCAGGCTCTGCAGTACAGGAGTGGCTCAGTTCTGGTCCGACCCAATAGATGAAAAAGTTCCAGTACAGCATGACGAAACCCAATGCTCCATCCGCTTGTTCTGCTCCAGGAGCAAGGCTGCCCAGGATTTAATCCACCACCTCTGGCCCAGTCCGGACCAGCACCGCACGACTAGAACCTGATTGAACCCTGCAGCCATCTGTTGTCTGCAGTCCCCAGGATCGGGGTCACACTGAGTCCAGATCAACTGCAGCTACTCAGCAGTGAAGATACAACTTGAAGGATGAGTTCAGCTTCAGAATTATTTGAGACTTTCCTGCCAGTTTTGTGAACTTATCCTGACAGCACTTCTGACTTTATGTTGCAAAACTTTCCCTCCATTCTTCTTCTTCTTCTATTGGTGTTTTATGGCAGTTGGCAAACAACGAGTAGGTGCACTACCGCCACCTTCCAGAATGGAGTACGGACCAGACGGCTTAGAACACAACACAAAACGCCCAGGCGACCCAGAACACCCCAACAACCAAAAAACCAAAACCCACACAAAACTCCCTAAAGTGCACAAACAGAGAAGAGCAAAAGAAAAACAAACAAAAAAAAAAACAATCAGGAACACCTGGTCACATCGAAGACATGGACAGAGACTCCTCACACCCAGACGCACCCTCACCCCGACTCAATTCATCACGAACACTCTCCCACGACAACTCCTTCACCCCAAAAAACCTCGAAGCAGCCTGCACTATGATTTTGATGTTCTCAGTCTTAGTCGTCGCCTGTTCAGAACAATTAATAACAAAAGCAACGAACGGAATCAACCGTTCGATCGTAACAGTACCCTGACCACATTCAGGTACGCTCAGTTTTTCAACAACAGACGGCGAAGAAACATCGCGCTTGACCACACGAACTGCCTCCGCATACGAAAGATTCCCAACAGTCTTAACCTTCTGAACTTCAGCAGCAGCCTTATGATCCACACAACCTGCATAAGCTGCAGAATGACTACCACCACAATTACAACACGACAGCTGAGACACACCACAATCATCATATTCATGGTCTCCCCCACACTTACTACAACGACGCTTACTCCGACAAACAGCAGCAATATGCCCAAACCTCTGGCACTTAAAGCACCGAAGAGGCAGAGGGACAAAAGCCCTAACACGAAAACACAAGCACCCAATCATAACCTTATCCGGTAAAACACTGTCCCGGAAACACACCAATACTGACGTACTAGCCACCCTCACCCCATCTCGATAAGCCGGCAAACGTTTCAAGGACTCAACTTCCCCACCCTTAACGTATTTCTGCATAGTCTCCAAGTCCTCTGTTACAGGAATCCCGGAAATCACTCCCCTGGAACCCCTCATTTCCCCCACAATCTTCCTCTCCACCACCACTTTACCACACACAGACTGCAAACCCAAAGCCACGTCCCTCTGCTCAGCATGCCTACAAACGAGCAGGAGATTTCCATCCCACAACACTTTAGCAACTTCCACATCACCCACAGCACGCTTCAGACCCTTCGAAAAAGTCACAGGGCTCACCCCAAGCAAACCCTGGCCCGCCTCAAACCGCAACACAACTTTACACTTTTCCAGCAGCAACTTCTTCCTACCGTCAACACCGTCGCCAGCAACCTCAAGGCACCGCTTACCCGAAGCCAAACCCAGTCCGACACCCCCACTACTACAAGCCATGGCGGTCCGCTCACAAACCAGATTATGCCCATCCGCTCTCTTCTGTCACGTGGATATGTCTGCTGCTCCCCGACCCTTTCCCTCCATTTGCAGCAAGCAGCGGTTGGAAGCAGTCTTGACTTCTGGGAAGTGAACTGATGGCTTATGGGTAATGTAGTTCTTTAGACGGGCAAAACAGTGAATTAATGAAAGAAAACTACAAGATGGCAGGACTTAAAAAAAAACTATCATGTACATGTATAGTACTGAACTTAAACAAACTACGATAGAACGAGTCTGCGAAAAATGAACTGCAAAGTAGCAAGGGACTACTACAGTACTCCCCTTGCAGTTTTACTACCATAGATTGTGCCTTTTCATTCATGTTTTAGCTCACAATAACTATTTTTCTGTTTTTCTTACCTTTTTTATTCATGTATTACACATTTTATTCTAATTTATGCACTTTTTTATTTACGTATTTTAATATATCTTTTAAGAGTTCCCCACCTCATTATGGCTCACTTCTTACTTTATATTTCTGTTTATGAGATGAATGGTAAATGGTAAATGGAGCTTACCAGTACTTATATAGCGCTTTCCAGCCCCCTATGAGGGGCCCCAAAGCACTTCACAGTACCAGCCATCCACCCATTCATACACACACATTCATACACCGGTAGCGGTAGACTGCTATGCAAGGCGCCATCCAGTCCTACAACTCGGGGTTAAGTGTCTTGCCCAGGGACACAACGAGGTATGCAGTGACCGGGGATCGAACCCGGGACCTTCTGGTCCTGAGCCGGCTGCCCTGCCTCTACACCATCTCGGCCCCGAATGTTGCATATGAATGTTGCAATCTATCATGAAATACCCCTTATGATTTTAGCCAGACACAGATAACACAAAATAATGTAAATGTTAAAGTATCACTGCACCCAAGAAAATATAAAAAATGATCATTAAGTGATGAGAAGCGCTTGAAAAGTTTTATTTTAAGTTGTCCTTGCACTTACAAAAACACAATTGACCTTTCGCAGAAGCCCCGCCCCCTTAGTTACTGTTGCTACGCCCGTCAAGCTTTCTGTAGCCGGTGAGTGTTAGCGCGTGACCAGCAGCTCATGGTATGAGCTAAGGCTAACATGCTAAACCGGACCCCACCAAAGCTGCAGCTTCGACAGCCGGCTTTGTGCGATCAGAGGTTCCTGGAGCTCGCCTCGATGTCGGACTGGAAGCCGAAGACATCGGGGGACAACGAGCTAACTTGGAATAACAAAGCCGACAGCCTTTTTGAAGCCGCAGCTAAACTGGACTGCCCGTAACTGCGCAGCGGACTCGGTGGAGCTACTCGGTGGAGCTACATGCTAACAGGTGTCGCTAATGGCTGCGCTGGCAGACGGCTTTTGGTAAGTTATTAAAACGTATTAAAACATTTTAATGACGAATTAGGTTTGTTGTGTTGAAGGACTTAGTCGAAATTCCTCCACGAGGTACTTTTTCGTTGCAGTTAGCAAACTTCGCATCACAGACTCTGTGATCGGTAATTGAAGGCGTGTTAGCTAGTCAAGTTTATGTAGTGAAACTGACTAAACATGATATCGTATAGGGTTCACAGCATCGAGACCCGACAGTGAACTAATGTAAACATTCGCTAAAGTTAGCTAATGCTAATGAGCTTACTAAACGTAAGAGGGTAATCTTCTAAAAATTATATCCAAAATAATACACAACAATGAATATTAATAATAACCTTTCTTGAAATTATAATTATTACTTCTAGAGCAGGACAGTCACAATGAATGTTTGTCTTACCTTTGAGCATACATACGAATGCTTGTTTATCTTCGAGACATTAAGCTGGGAGTGAGGCCTTCCACACTGTTTTATCCATTGTTGACACCGTTCCAGTTGTGTTTTCGGCTTTGGGAAGGGAAAAAACAAGACTCCACCAGACAAACTCTTGGGATACCTGCTGTCTGATTTACACAATCCATAGGCGCATCGCTTCACCATCTTGTAGAATGTCGGACCTAGCTTACATAGCCGGAGATGCTAGTGACGTGTGATTGGACAATGGCCGGTTGGGGGCGGGGTTTTGCGAAAGGTCAATTGTGCTCTTTTTCTAGCAAATAACAGTTCCTGCATATTTTCTAACAGGTAGCATCATGTTGCGGCAGTGTAAAGGAAATAAACCTTTGGTTCTAGATAAAAACTAAAAATTCTTCTTTCAGCTGTTCCCTTCTTCAGGGGTCGCCACAGCGAACTCAGTGGCACAAAAACTGTAATTATTTTTACCCCGGATGCCCTTCCTGGCACAACCACAGACCACCGAGCTACCACAGCCCTCTGTGTGGAGCAGAGAGCTAATATAGGGCACCTGGGGGAGCAGATGGTGGAGGTTAACGACCTTGCTCAAGGGACCAGAGTGGGACAAATAAGGTTGGAGGGTTGCCTCACCTATCCCACCCACATTTTGATATGTCAGTAATGGGAGTCGAACCAGCAATCTTCTGATCATAGGCCCTCCTTCTCTAACCTCTGCACCACCACTCCCACTTCTGGTCCAAATGAGTAAAAACCTAAATAAAACTAGATAAAAGTAAGTTTTAAAAATGAATAATGAATAAAAAACTGTTAAATACTTCAATGGACTTGAAATTTGCTCTAAAAGTTAATGCTCCTTATTATGTTGTCGACTGAAGCATTTCAGACCCTGACTGTTGTCCGTCTGTCTCCTTTAAACATTTTCAAATGAATTGTCTCTCTCTCTGTCTTTCTGTCTCATTTCTTTCCTTGTAACCCCCCCACAATAAAAACTGGTAATCCCTTATCAAAGAGTACTGCAGCGAGCTGATGGGTGAGTCAGAAATGAGGAGGAGGGAGAGAGCATAGGGCTCTGACAGCTTCTTACTCTGGTAGCTTCATCTTTATTTATTTTAGATGTTCTTTTGTTGCTATGAAGGTTATTTTGTTGGGCACAGACATGATTCAGTGATGTGCAGCCGATGAGGGAAAAGCCTGAGCCAGCAGACTCAAGCAGTGATAGAAGGAAATATGCATGGAGAGCTGTTCAAGACATGACTAAAACGTTTAATGAAACCGTCTAAAGTTTGCTCATATTCCCTTCAGCTGTCCGACTCATGCTGTCTGCTCTGTAACAGGCTTTGCTTTGTTTCTGCACGATTGTCTCGCCAGAAAAACGGCATCCCTGGGACTGAAAGACAATCTAAAACACTGAATCAGTCACTGTTTATTTCTAAGGAGAGAGAATTTTAGGATATAGAGAATTTTAAACAGATATTTGTGAGGATTTCTTTAATACCCAGATAGACAGTGATCAAAAAGAGCAGATCCAAGACCAGAGAAATAATTAACAGTGTTTATTTACTAAGTGAAAATCAACCGTTGGCTGCAACTCAGGTGGGAGGGACTGGAACCCTGAGTACGGACAGGAGTTATATGATAATTGGCTCCTTGAGGATAGTTCAGAATACAGTTTGTTTCTTACTGTTGGAGGAAGAGGGTGAGGGTCCAATAGTTCCAATAAACGAGGAGGTCCCAGAAAAGTAGCATAGATCGGTGGGCAGGTAGTGGAAGGAACGACTGGAGAAAGCACTAGGAGGTTCATGATGAAAACAAGAAGGAGGTCCAGAGCGCGGGACAAGCACAAGAGTAGAAGTTGAAGCACACAGGAACATGGTTTTAGACTTTACAAAACTCAAGGAATATAAATGTAGCCAGGACAGAGCTGTCATTTCTAACCAGAAACCTGGACCAACCCGGATTAGGTTACAGTAATAGGATTAATGGGCCGATCTCGGGCCGATCTCAAGGCGGTCTCTGGCTTTTAAAGCTGTGGTATGTAGTTTATTTTTTAAACATATTTCTTCACTCTGCCCTTGTCTCCTGATACATTGATCTTTGACATGTAATCTCTCAAAAAAACTATAGTCCTCTGGCGTCTCCCGGTGGTAATAAAAGCATTTATAAAAAGCCAAGAGCGCCCCGCGGTTAACCAGCCAATAAAAACAGAGTTTACTACCAGCCAATAAAAACAGAGCTTCTTACTTTTCACCCCCTAACCCACGCCCCCCCTCCCCAACCCACGCCCCCGCCTGTCAGCCTGCAGCGAGCCCCGCAGCGGCCGCGCAGGTTCTTGTTGAAATAATTTCAAAGCGATGCAAAACTGTTTTGTATGTGACACAAATGTATTAAATATCCCTTCTTCATCCCTGCTCTGAACTTTTATTTTTTTTTTTTTGCCAAAAGTCAAGTGATCGCTTCCTCCCCTCCAGACCTGCACTGACAGAAATGAGGAAGTGGATCAATTTGTCACGAGCGAATTAAATCATGTCCAACGTGGCTGTGTGAAGCTCTGCAGGTTTCAGGGTGTTTTTGTTTTGCTGGACCAGTGGTCCATGTTTTTATTTTATTTTTAGAAGGTTTTATTAACACATAATCACAGAACATTGCAGCGCTGAAACAGGACATGTAGAGGAGGCGGAGCATTCCAGGCTGCAGCGCGAGCGAGGTGGAGCTGAGTCATATATGGCTCTGAGTGAGGAGGGACCAGAAACGTGTCTCTGTTCAAAATGTTTCTAAGTGCCAGCGTATTAAAAAGCTGCATACTGAACCTTTAATTAGGTCAGGATCAGCCACAATCCAATTACATGATACCATGGCCTGCCATACATCCACCAGCCGCACGTGGCCATTTCACAGTGAGCTGACTGGCCTTGAAAGAGGTAAGAAGTTCAGTTAAGCTTCAAATGGGACTATACTGCCAGGGAGCGATCCATCACCCAAATGGACGTTCATTCAGCCGCAGCAATCAGCGGACGCGCACGGCCGACAACCCAAACAGGTGAGATCCCAAAGCATACGTATGTCGGAGCTGCGTGTCTCAGTAATTCAGAAGAATGCAGGCAGAAACAGGGTTTAAACGCTTTTTTACGGACATGAAAGTGCAAACACCCTCAGCTCCGAATCTTCTGCCCCGATTGTTCAGCTGTGCGTCCCTGACCGTTAATAACTAATTCAAAATGTAAAAAAAAAAAAAAAATTACGGGTTCGTTTCTGTAATTAATGTTAATTCATCGGGTCGGGTGGGGTTTGAAAATTATGACCGCGGGCTGGGGCCGGGTTGGATCAGATTTTTTGGGCCTGAATGCAACTCTAAGCCAGGAACACAACTACCAGTAGGCAGATGATCCATGATGGCCACGCTCAGCCGAGCTACAAAGTCACTGGGTTGCGGTGAACTCGATCTTCTTTGTTCTTGTTGTTTTTGTTTTAACTTTTTTTGCAGCTACAGTGCACACCCATGGTACGGGTATGACAGTGACACACTTGTGGAGTTTTCTGTGTTGCTGCCTTGCCATCGTGGTTCAGTCATTCCAGCCTCGGGCTCAGGCCTGTCATGGCGGCTGTCTCCATGATCCTCCCATCTTCCTGCCAACGGGACCATGTTGCTAAGAGAAACCTCATTGCTAACCGAACCACACTGTTAACAGTATCAAGCTGCTAACTGGACCATGTTGCTAAGATAACCTCACTGTCATCAGAACCACTCTGCCAAGAGAACCATGCTGCTGTACATTTATTTCTTTTTCCACTTTCGGTGCCTTGTTTCAGTATTTTGTTGCATGCTTTGAATAAATCCCAGTTTATGTTAGTTTTGGGGCTCCGAGCCCGACTCCGCTCACATTAAGCGTGTAAATTATAGCTGAACCGAACCTATGAGAATTGTGCTGCTGTTGTTCTGTGTATTATTTTTGCACTATTAGCAGGGGTGGCCAGCCAATAGAGGGCGCCAGGGCGCCGCCCCACTGGAAGTTCTGGACCATTTGATATTGAATACTTTAAAAAAATAATAATAAAAATGAAATAACATAAAAATATTTCGAAATATATGCATGTATGTTTTTAGTTGTGTAGGATAAATAGTTTATGAGTAATGATGAGTTATATTGTTTGTTTCAAAAAAACGTTTTTCCGATTGACGTATTTCCTGTTTGGGGCGCTCTTATCTGATCCATTGTCTCTAATTATAACTGGCGCATGCGTACTGATGCCACCACGTTACAAAACAATGGGTCTCTTCAGGGCGCAGTTTTCTACGCCCTGAAGAGACCAACGTGAGCTGAACGTACAGAACAATGTACTTCCGGTCCAGTTTTTTTTTTGTCTGGGATTACAGAGCTGTGCAGTGACTCAAGCAGGCTTGCTCGGGTACATTTTAAATAATTGAAAGCCCTTCATCTAATATCTATTTGCATTTCTGACTGATATGCCTCTCAGATATTAGATGGCTCTGTGAAAAAAGCCTTCAGCTGACTGCAAGTGGGAAGTGGTGAGTTTGTTTTATCCTTTGTTTGTTTGTTAGCATGTTAGCGCTAGCCACCTGGTTATTGTATTGACTCTGATGGCTACATTTATTTAAATTTGCTTATAAAAAATTATCAAATATTAATATTTTATATACTAAATAAATGTCACTGGTGGTGTTATACTATTTCTTAACACTGTATTGATCTGGAGAATGAAAACAAAGCTCCTTGCAAGTAACTAGCTCTTATTAACATTGAATTATTAAGTATAGGTAGTCCCCGATTTATGAGCGCTCTTACATACGAGGTTCCGGACTTACGAGCTGGCGAACGAGCAGTAAATTTGTAAAGAACATACAAAAAATACAGCACTTTTATGTGTTTTTAGATGAAAGTGTGTTAACTAACCATTTGGAAACAAGTTTCTGAGTACGTTTATGAACTAGTATGAACATTTGTGATGAAAAACGAGTGTTCGTAGTAGCGCTAGCATAAATTTTCCGATTTACGACCGAAAATCCGGACTTACGAGAACACGTGTTTCGTGTTCCGACATAAGAGATTTTCATGTAACGAGATAGTCGGAGGTACGGAACTCGCTTGTAAGTCGAGGACCCCCTGTATTTATACAGATAAAAATGTGCCATGCATGATTTTCTTATGTGCCCATGGCTACGTTCACACTGCAGGCAAATCCAACCCAAATCTGATTTTTTTTTGCCCCATCTGACCCACATCCGATTTTTTTATGAGAATCTGAACGCACCAAATCCGATGTTTTCAAATCCGACCCAGGCCGTTTCAGTGTGGTTTTAAATCAGATATATATCTGATGTTTTCAAAGCGACTGCAGTCTGAACGCTCATGTGATTTACATCTGACTTTTTCAGAACACGTGCGGCTCATTTAATTGAGCCCGTGTGTGTTTCTACAGACAGAGGGGACACGCAGCTCAGAGCGGGGTGGGGGCTAGCGGGGGGAGACCAGCTCTCTGTAGCTAGAGCGGGGTGGGGGCTAGCGGGGGGACAGCTCTCTGCACTGTGAGACAGACGCACACACCACTCGCTCGCTTTCTTCTCAGTTTTTGCCTTTCATCTTTTGGATGTTTAGCTCTCCCCGATTGGAGAACAACTTCAAAATTACGAACACACACTGAAAACTGTCGCGCGCGTCCATGTTTACTTTCTCAAACACAGGGTGCTCGGGACAAACACAAGCGACCAGCCCCATGAAAACAAGCCCAAACAAGCAACTCGCAGCCTGCGTGTCACGTCACGCAGGCTGAGACATGAGCCACAGCGCGCAGCGCGGATCCAAAAGAGAAATGGAGCAGAACACATAGCTGAAGCTCAATTTTTAATATTTCATCACATCTACAGCTGCACTGATCAGCGCGCTATGTTTTCTTCTGCACATGCGGGCCACTTCTGCAACGTAGAGCGTTCACACTGGAGTCATGCCAGGTCTGATGCTGGTCGCATTTAAAATGTAGAGTGAACGTTCACACCAAAAGATCTGATTTTAAAAAAAAATCGGAATTGAGCATTAAGACCTGCAGTGTGAACGTAGCCAATGACCCAAGCTAATAATGCAAGGTTAAATAATGATGGTCAGTGTTATGACAGCCTGCAAACTCTTGTTCTACAGATAAAAAGCACAAATAGGCCTATACAGGTAGTCCCCGACTTACGAGCGAGTTCCGTACTTGTGAGTTGCTCGTAAACCAAAAATTCGTACCTCGGAACGGCCCGCACGTGGCTATCTCGTAAAACCGGAACTTCGCTCGCAAATCGGAAAAAAGACGCTAGCGCTGCGGCGCACACCCGTTTATCAACATGAGACTGAACAAGCGTACATACTGATCCTTAAACATGCACAACACTTTATTTACAAGCAGTTAGCTAGCACATTACACCACACATTCATCTATAAACACATACCTGTACAGTTTTTTCTGTACAACAGTGCTTTTCTCCGCTTTTGTTTTTTGGGGGTGGGGGTACAGAAAATAGTGCTCATGTAACCTTCCGCCACTGTACTTTTCCATTTGTCACGCGACAGACACGCACCCCCCCTCCACGCGCTCTATGTGCAGTCAAAGTGCAGTGCAACTGTCTAGTCCAGACAGAAAGGACTGTTAGTATCCTAACTTCATACAGAAAAAGTTTTAATAACTTACCGAAAGCCCTCTGCGTGCGCCGCCTTCAGCTGCATCTGTTAGCATTTAGCCGCCCCGAATCCGCAGCTCCGGGCAGTCCGGTTTATCTGCATCTCCAAAAATGCTGTCGGCTTTGTTATTCCAAGTTAGCTCGTTGTCCCCCGATATCTTCGGCTTCCAGGCCGACATCGATCCGAGCTCCAGGAACCTCTGATCGCACAAAGCCGGCTGTCGAAGCTGCAGCTCCGGTGGGGTCCGCTTTAGCATGTTAGCCTTAGCTCATACCATGAGCTACTGGTCTCGTGCGGTGGGAGCGATCGGCGGAGCGATCGCGGCTGCTGCTCCAGGTCTGAGACATTCACAGAGTTACGCGTGTTTCCAGCTAATTTATCCGTATGAGGCATCCTCTTATGGGAGAAACAGTCCTCCAAAGCCGGCTGCCGAGTGCCGAGACTCTGGAACTAATGAATGTAAAATGGCGGAGGCGGTATTTCCGGTTCCTGGTTCCCGCAGGAAGTTGTTCAAAAAAGCATAAAATTATTAAAAATAATAATAATAATGATACTTTACGTATTTATAAAGCCATTTAAAACAACCACAGCTGCAACAAAGTGCTGTACACATGAAATTAAGAACATTTAAATAAAAAATAAAAAATAATAAAAATTTAATTTCATATTTTTATTAATTATGATAATCTCGTAAAGTCGGACGCTCGTGGGTCAGGGCGCTCGTAAGTCGGGGACTACCTGTAACTGTATCCCTGTGTTTAGTGGGCTAAGCACCACAAGGTTAATAATAAATAATAATAATAATAATGTCACATTTTTTGTCATCTGTGTATGTTTCCATACAAGACGAAATTTGACTCTGCATTTAACCCAATCACCACTAGGTGGGGCAGTGGGCAGCTATAGAAAGCGCGCCGGGGAGCAATTGGGATGAGATGTGCTGCTCAAACACACCACAAGTTATGCCGTGACTGGGGTTCGAACCTGGGTCCTTCGGGTCCCAAGTCGGTTCCCCTGCCACTACTAATCATATGTCTAATACTTATTAGATAAGTCTGTCTTATTTATCGTATCACATTATATTATAACATTCATATATAATATCAAGTTGTTTTGTTTACTAGGTTGTTGAAATAACATAATCACAGTAAAATAGATCATTTTTCTTCCCCATAAATCAGTTATTTAAAATCTAATCTGGAATCATTCCTCCTTGTTAGACTTCAGTTGACCTGTTTAAGTTGGGCCCAAATTTGTTATTATCTTTTGATTTATTTTTCATTGAAATTTAATTATTTGTTAGTTTATTTTTGGAACTATTAAATTGAATTATTTGGTGGATTTTTGAACACCTTTGTCCTTATTTAAGTCTGGACCCTCACAATTCTATTTATATTATGAACTTGTATTACTAAAATAATTATAACAGAATATGATAGAAGTTGTCCAAAAATTGAAAAGTGGAAGCAGAACACTCCCATTCTCTTTTCACACTGATGCCTCAAACAAGGTGAAGATGAACCATGTTTTATTAATGATAGTTTTATACAAATGGATACACCTGATATATACAAATAAAAACATGAACAAACTTACTTTACAGTATACAAACATAATTATGCATACTTCTACACATGCTTAAAAAATTAAACAGTTTATGGCGCCCCCCCATAAAAAAAATCACCAGCCGCCACTGATA
>JBBPBX010002038.1:0-19266 GCA_038048925.1 Garcialebias charrua | reverse complement strand
ACTGTACGGTATATTTTAGATCTTTTAGCGTACAGTTTGGCATTCATTTAACATATATCTTAGTTTATATCTCAGACCCTTATTTACTGTTTATTTTTACAATTTATATTTTTGCTATTGTTGGATGTAACTGAGACCATGTGTACATACCGGTAGTTTTGTTCCACCTCATACCACATGTGATGCAATAAGAAGAATGACAGAGTTTTTCCTTTCCACTGTTGCCATTGTGCTTGCTCAGGATGGGAGACTGTGACAAAGTGAAGATTCAATGAGTCTGATGGCTTCCTTTTATGATAAAGAACTTCACTAATGGGCTTTTATGTGTATGTGATGTTCCTGTAAAGTGCACTGAGACAACTTTGTTGTGATTTGGTGGTATATAAATGAACTGAATTGAATTGAATGACAACAAAGAACCCAATTATTCTCAGTCGGGTCATCTGGACAGTTTTTTTATTTTATTTTAATAGAAACGTTTCACCCTCCATCCGGAGGGCTTCATCAGTCAGGAGTTCCAGCAAACTGTTTCCCCACCAAGCTGTAAACACCTCAAGTGGACCAACCAGTTTGCTGGAGCCAAGATGGTTTCTGGGGTCCGTCCTGTCCCTCATCGACTCCTCCACAACAAAGAACCTTGAATCCTTGAAAAATGCACCAGTATCGGAGTGAAGTCATCAACTGCCATTTAGGCTCAGCTCATTAGGGTTATAATGGTCTGCAGGTGTGAGCTTGACTGCACCATCTGGAGTTGAAGAGCTGTAGGGAAAAAAACAGGAACTAATAATAATAATAATGAATTCAATTTATAATGCACTTTTCATTAATAAAAATCTCAAAGTGCTACAAAGTGTAACAAAGCAAAGATCAAAATAAAACAAGTGATAAAATCAAATAAAATCAATAATAATATCGACCAAGATCAAAGATAAAATCATGTGGATGCTGATTAGGCTTGCTTAAAAAATAAATAAAATAAAACAAGTGATAAAATCAAGTAAAATCAATAATGATATCAGCTAAGATCAAAGATAGAACTCCCATAATATTGTTCTTTTTGTTATTATTTTTTAACACAGGAACTCCCATAATATTGTTCTTTTTATTATTATTTTTTAACCAAACCATAGGGTTAAACTTTAAGTAGAAAAGTACTGATTAAAAAAAAAAAAGAAAGAAAAACAATCTGAAAAATTGTATTTCTCCTTATTCAAAAAGCTGGTATTCATTGAGTGTTCACAACTTGCAGCTACGATTAGAAAAAGAAATAAAAAGCCATGATGTGTAACTAAAAACCACTGACTCATCCAGTCACTGCAGTGGTGCATTAAAACTACGGTACCTGAATGTTTGGCATTAAAAATGACATTTCTACTTTTACTATAGTGCAGTCTTCTACGCAGCAGTTTCCAATTACTGGCGTTACAAACTGCATGCATGTCAGTAAAAACAAAACCGAGGTTTTCTGAAGGATATAAATGTCTTTAAGTGCAGCCAAGGGGGATTTTGTTTTTAAACTTATCTCTCTATCAGGGGTTAATTTAGTTGTTTGGCTTCCTGAGCCAGAAAAAGCAGCTGACAGGGTTTTCCTTGAAGAGGTGGTTTTTCTTCTGATCCAGGCCCTGATCTGCCCTCTGCACTCTGAGCTGAAAGATAGTATGTTGACGAAAAAAAATCTTGCCCCAGGTCAAAGTTCTCATCTACTTCCTGCAGGCTGGGTTGAGCTGAGCTGGGAACTAAAAAGCTGATTCCGTGGTCGACTTGGGAGTTCATCCCCCCCAATCAGTGTCTGTTGACACCACTACAGTCTGAGTGAGACACAAAGAAGAGCATTTACACTCGTCCAAATCCAAAGTCTTGTTTTGTTCCATTAAAAAAGTTGGAGTGAAAGGTGAAAAGCACATCTTTCATGAAGTCTTTCAAAAAGTCACGCATCTTTTGCAATCCTGCAAGCTTTAAAATCTGTAAAACTTTAAAGAGATAGTTCAGATTTTTTGGATAAGGTTAAGAACAGCGAATGTTGTATCTTGTTACAAATCTATGATAATCCTTTTTGCTTGTTTGTTTTGTACGATTACAAATTTACAGATGAAACGTGTTTTCTTATTTATCACAGAACCATGTGTCAAAGTCTACAAAGGAAATTTCATTTAAGATCATACAGTATGAAAGTTTTAAACAGTGGATTAAAAACAACTGAAAAATGCACATAAATTGATTTATTTGGTGAAAGGACATTGTCCTAAGATTACCATTGAAACTTTATTTATATTCTAAAACTACTGTCTAAACCAGGACAATATTTTTATCCACAAGGCCAAATCGAAATGCTTATGCAAGCAGAGGGCTGCATAGATAATTAAAAATAGCATTTCCTTAAAGACAGATATCCTACAAGATGTTTATTTATTCTTGCAATATATAGCATTGTTAGCATATTTGGTAAAAATGTCTCCACATTAGACATACTTTCTGTAAACTGGCTCAACACGTTTGTTAGATGAAATATGGAGGAAAAAAGTTGCATGTTTTCATTTTGAGAATCTTTAAGGTTCAGTCTAGTTCTGGAAACACAACATAAAAAGTTTTAGCCTATCTCACAGTGGAGCTCCTTGAAAGAAGTCTGCAACAGTTTCGTCTTTGTGTTGACATCTTCGGGGGTTTGAGAGTGTTTGAATGGATATTACCAGGTGTACGGAGAAATGGTGGTCAGCTGTGATGTGACGTGACGTCATCGCTGGAGCAACAGGGCGAGAGCTGAGCTCCAGCTGAAAGCAACGTAAAACAAAGAAATATATATATATATCTGGCACGAACTGAACGTCGCGGACGAACTGAAGAGTCGCCACCAGAAGCCACGAGCTGAGCTGGCTGACCGATTTTGAATCTTTGATTGGAGGGGGCCGAGCGCGGATCTGTGAGCTTGCGTCTCGAGCTACAGGCTAAGCTGGCTAGCCGACCTCGAAGCCGCTGTGACCAGAGAGGGCTGAATGGCGCACGGACTGAAAAGCCGTCGACAGGTATCGTGTGCAGACCTCGGAGCTGTTGCGACCAAAGGAGGCTGAGCGCCGTGCAAGTACCGGTGTACCACTGTCGGGAACTACGAGCTGGGCTAGCATCAGAGCTACGTGCTGTGCTAACTGAGCTAGCATCCGAGCTGCTGTGACCGGAGGAGGCCGAGCGCCGTGTGCGAACCGGAGGACCACCGCCTGGAGCTTCGAGCTGGGCCGAGCGCCGTGCGCAAACCGGGGGACCGCCGCCTGGAGCTTCGAGCTGGGCCGAGCGCCGTGCGCGAACCGGAGGGCCGCCACCTGGAGCTTCGGGCTAGGCCGGGCATCGTGCGCGAGCCGGAGGACCGCCGTCTGGAGCTGGGCTAGCATCAGAGCTGCACCTGGAGCTATGTGCTGTGCTAACTGGGCTAACATCGGAGCTGCTGCGACCGGAGGAGGCCGGGCGCCGTGCGTGAACCGGAGGACCGCCGTCTAAGCCGGGCTAATGAGCAAACCTCTTCGGATAACAGATTTGATTGCTGCAGGCTGCTGAGACCGTGAGTTCTGATCTGATAACTTCTGATCTGGGTGCTGGGCCACAGCCACCATCGTTAGGCCTGTGAGCCTCGTGGAAGGGCCACGTGGTTCAGCAAACAAACCAGAGACCTGCTACCACTAGACTACTAACTCTGTAAGTATGACGAGAAAAGGTGGACAAAAAGCACCAGAGTTGAAGGGAAACAACTCAGCAGAAATGCAAGACTTTAAAGATTCACTAAACTTTATGGGTGAACAACTAGCAAAATTATCAGCAAAACTGGATTCCCAGTCCAATCTGGTTGAGGAAATAAGACAACTGAAAGAACTGATAATTAGCAAAGACAATAAAATAGCTGAACTGGAACGAAAAATAGATGACTTAGAACAATACACAAAGCAAGACAACTTGGTGATCTCAGGACTCGATGTTAGTAAGTGTCGGACATATGTAAAAGCTCTTACTAACACTAACCAAATGGAGAATTCACCACAGGAAGAACTACAGACTCTGGAGGAGCATGTAGTTACTTTTTTACAGAACAAGAGCATTAACATAGAACATGGGGACATTTCGTTCTGTCACACCCTGCCCAGTAAATCACCAAGATTCAATCCGTCAGTAGTCGTCAAGTTCATTAGCAGGAAGTTAAAAAACAATGTAATCATGCAAGCAAAAAAAATCTGCGGGGATCAAACGTTTACATAAATGAATATCTAACCAAAAAAAATGGAAACATTGCACATGAAGCAAGGTTGTTAAAAAAACAGAACAAAATAGCATCAACATGGACAAGAAATGGATACATCTTTATCAAAACACAGGAAGGGTCTCAGCCTAAAATGATAAAAGAACTGAAGGATCTGGATGAACTCAGGAGATGAAAAATCAATGAAACAACTCACACTCAAAGTGGACAAAATATACAGTGAAATGAACAAATACATTAGAACATGACAACATACGAATACTCAGAACCTAAAATATATAATGTTGAAAATGTGATTGATGCAAAAAAAATTCCTGTAATAAAAGATAGCGAATATTATAATGAAGAGCAGTTTAATGACATCAATATATCAAATGGAGTTCTCTCTATTATTCACTTTAATAGCAGAAGTATAAATGCAAACATATCCAAAATAACAGATTACTTAAAACAGTTAAATAGAACTTTTACGATAATAGCGCTGTCAGAGACATGGCTCAATGATGATAACACAAGTAATATTCACATCGAGGGGTATGAATTATATCATATGAACAGAAATAATAAAAGAGGTGGTGGAGTCGCTCTATTTGTCAATAATGAAATAAAATGTAAATTAAATAGTGAAATGTCAATAATAGTTGATAATATTATGGAAATGATAACAATAGAAATAATAAACAAAAACGATAAAAACATAATAATAAGTTGTGTATATAGATCACCAGGAGCAAATATAGAAATATTCACTGATAAAATCTTGGAGCTAATGGAGAAGAGTTTTAATAAAAATGTTTTTTTGTGTGGAGACTTTAACATTGATATGGGAAATAAAACAGATTCAAATAACATCAGCACATTTATAAACTCAATGTACAGTTTAAATATGTATCCATTGATATCAAAGCCAACAAGAATTACAACTCATAGTGCCACAATAATTGATAATATTTTCACAAATATAACAAATGGGGATGTGATAGGTGGTATCTTAACGACCGACTTAAGTGATCATTTACCAGTTTTCACACTCTATAAAAATGATCAAAGCATCACAAAAGCAGTTACAACGAAGAAAAAGATCATAAACACGTCAAAAAAGTTTTGGAAAAATTAAAAGAGGATCTAGATAAACAAGACTGGAATGAAGTGTATGTTGATGATGTGAACAGAGCATATGATGAGTTTATGAATATCTTGGAAGCTCTGTATGAAAAAAATTGTGTGCAAACAAATTACACAAAGAGAAATATGGTTGACCAACCATGGATGACAAAAGGGTTGAGAAATGCTTGTAAAAAAAAGAATTATTTGTATTCATGTTTCTTGAAATTGCGAAGTCAGAGCGCTGAAGAAAAATATAAAAAGTATAAAAATAAATTAGTAGGGATTATAAGGAAACATAAGAAAGAATATTATAGTAAATTATTAGATAAAAGTAATGGTGATATGAAAGCAACATGGCGAGTAATGAATAGTGTTCTGAAGAATCATAAAGCAAAAACTGGTATTTCAAAATATTTTGTAAAAGACAACGATGAAGTTCATGATGAAAATGAAATTGTAAATGGATTTAATCAATATTTTGTGAATGTTGGATCAAGCCTTGCAGCTAAAATACCAAAAGTAGATAATAATGTGATCCATTCAATTACAGGTTGTGCAAATAGTATTTTTCTAAATGGAACTAACAAAGAGGAAATAATGAATGTAGTAAAAAATCTTACAGACAAGAGATCAAAAGACTGGGTGGACATGGATATGATGTTTGTAAAGGACATAATGAGCCATGTTATTGAGCCGTTTACATATATATGTAATTTATCATTTTCAACAGGAATATTTCCAGATAATATGAAAGTAGCTAAGGTAGTTCCTCTTTTTAAAAATGGTGATAAATGTGTGTTCAACAATTATAGACCTATATCCTTGTTACCACAGTTTTCAAAAATTCTTGAAAAACTATTTGTGAACAGACTAGATCAATTTATAGATAAACAAAATATTCTAAGCAACAGTCAGTATGGGTTTAGAGCAAAAAACTCTACATCAATGGCTCTCATGGAATTAATGGAACAAATAACTACTGCTGTCGATCAAAAACAATATTGTATCAGTATTTTTGTTGATTTAAAAAAAGCATTCGATACTATTGATCACACCATTCTCCTTGAAAAACTGAACAAATATGGTATTAGAGGACCAGCATTACAGTGGGTATCTAGCTACTTGAAAGATAGGAAACAATTTGTACAAATAAATGATGTAAGATCTGACCTCTGTAATATCACATGTGGAGTTCCCCAAGGCTCTGTACTTGGACCAAAGCTATTTATTTTATATGTGAATGACTTGGTAAATGTGTCAGGACTCCTTAAATGTGTACTTTTTGCTGATGATACCACATTTTTCTGTTTAGGTGAAGATATAGAACAAATGTTGGAATTGATAAAGACAGAATTTGTCAAGATACAAACTTGGTTTAAAATAAATAAATTATCATTAAATCTAGAAAAAACTAATTACATGATATTCAGTAATAAAAAGAAAACTGTTGATGTTCCACTCAAAATTGAGGGTGTTGAGATTTGTAGAGTGAATGAGGTGAAGTTTTTGGGTGTCATTATTGATGACAAACTGACATGGAAACAACACATAAATTCTGTAAGAATAAAAATAGCTAAATCGATTGCAGTACTGTACAAAGTCAGAGACCTATTGAATGATAAAGCTCTGTATTTGTTGTATAACACAATCATTGTTCCACACTTAATCTATTGTATTGATGTTTGGGGGAATGCGTGTAAAACAATCACAAAGCCTATTTTTGTATTACAGAAAAGAGCTGTAACAATTATCACTAGAAAAAAAGGGGCAGATATAATAAGATTTATTCTTCTTTCGGCTACATTTCATTTTTTTATATTTTGTACATTATCATTTATGGGATTGTCTTGTATTGTTTCTTTTGTAAAAAAAATGAACAAATTTAATAAACATAAACATAAACAAACGTTTTCAATGTATTTGTCCTAGATCCCCTAGGTGTGAGTGAGAGAGTGAATGGTTGTTTGTCTCGTTTGTGTCTGTAGCCCTGTGATGGACTTGCAACCCATCCAGGGTGTACCCCGCCCCTCGCACTGTGATTGCTGGACATGAGCACCGGCAGCCCCCGTGACCCAAAATAGAAGAAGCGGGTAAATAATGGATGGATGTCCTAGATCCTAAATTTGGACCTAAATTCAATACAGGTTTTATTAAACTTAATTAAAAGTTATGTTTTCATTTCAGGATACAGGTGACCCCCGAGGTACGAACGAGTTAGGGACCTAAGAACGGTTCGCAGCTCGATTCTGCCGTAGCTAGGGGGTGAAAATTATTATTATTTTTTTAATTATCATGCTAACGGAGCGTGCGCACACATTTAAGCATGTACAGTAGTGTACTGTAATGTTAAACATTGCTATTCACATTTACAGAATAAATAAAAATATATTTTCTTACTTTGAGATGGTCAAAGCCGACATCTTAGGTTGCCATGCGTTGATTGTTGTCGGGCCGAGCAGCGCGGCGGCCGGCGAGTGAACCACCGCAGCTGCTCGAGACCTGTGTTAGCTAGCTGGCTAGCTTCTGCTAGCCAAGCCATGAGCTGGTGTTGGAGCGGCGGCGCGATCAATCTGCAGCTCCTGCTCCAGCCTGAGACGTCCACAGAGCTCACAGAGCGATTCCAGCTAGTAATTAATCCATATGATGCGATCCTGGTCACAAGTGTTCAAAAGGCCGGCTCCCGTGTTAGCTCCCGTGTTAGCTTCTGGAGCTAGCCAGGCCGGAGGTGTAGCCAGGCCGGCCGGAGGTGTTCGCGGCGGCCTGGCACGATCAGCGATAAATCCGCTGCTGCCTGAGACATCCACAAAGTTCACAGAGACGTTTCCAGCTCGTAATTAATCCATATGAAGCCATCCTGGTCACCAGTCTTCGGCCGGTTCCCGGCAGCTAACATAAAATGGCGTCCGGTGTTCTACATTAATTTGTGACCGGAGACCCCAGTGACTGAACCTAAAATGGCGTCCGGTGTTCTACATTAATTTGTGACCGTGTAAACTGAAGACCTACTTCCTGCTGCCCAAGATTGCTAAAAAATGATCAGAAATGATCTTTTTTATCATAATTATTATTTATAAAGCCTTTAAAACAACCACAGCTGCAACAAAGTGATGTACACATGAAATTAAGAACATTTAAACACAAAAAAAATAAAAAAAATATTTTTTTTTATTTTTTTTTAATACAGTAATTTCATATTTTTATTAAATATGATACGTTCGTAGGTCCCATTGTTCGTAGGTCGATGGAGTCGTAAGTAGGGGGTTTGCTGTATTGGGTTCCGGATGGAAATTGTCTAAGGGCCACTTTTGGCCCTTTGAAAATGTGTTGTGCCTGTCTATCTAAACACATAAAAGGCCAAGATCAAGATTTTTACAATTTGTATTTTTGTTGGATGTAACTGGGATCCTGTGTACATAGTTTCGTTCCACCTCATGTACCACGTGTGACGTGAATGACAATAAAGAACCTTGAATCCTTGAAGATACACGTCTCCATTCTTTGAACAAAATGTGACAGAAACCTCAGGGGTGTCCTCTTCCTCATCAACGGATTGTCCCACATTGGTCTGGATCAAACTTTGTGTTCTCTTCAACTTTTCACTGATTCTCCTTTATGGCATCTTTTTTTTGTATCAGATTCCTGGCCTTGCACTTTTTCTTGCACCAGATTGTGACCTAATAATGACCACATTAGGTCAATGTGCTGCTATACAGTACAAGGATTTGTGAGCAAGGATGACTTGTATGAACAAAGTCTTAAAACCTCAGAAAAATGGGATCAAAGAAATAAATCAAAAAGGCGTTCAATACAAGATCAACTGGACTTTATTTGTAACAGAAATCGTTTCGACTCCCATCCGGGAGGCTTTCTCAATTCCATGAACAACTGTGAGAAGTTTGGAGTTATAACAGAACCATGCACCATCATATGTAAATTTCAAGCTGATGTAACACATACATGTAAATTGACAGATCACACCTTAACAGTAGGGGGTTCCCTTGAGGTCTCTGACAGAAGACACAACACTGTATGTAAATTGACAAAAAAACAAATCCCAACCAACAAACAGAGGCTTCTCAAAGAAATTTGTTAGTCTAATTTACAGACAAGACACCTCTGTTCCCATCCGGTGTAAAACGTTTCGGAATCAGTTCCAAAACTGAGTTATAAGTCTTGGAAAGCTGAAATCTCAGACCTCCTCCTCTGTTGAGAGGTTTTTCTCTCTTAACATAAACAGCTTCCTTCACACCTCTCTCAAACCATCTGTGCTCTCGGTCCAAAATTTGCACATTCTGGTCTTCAAATGAGTGACCCTTGTCCGTGAGGTGGAGGTGAACAGCTGAGTTTTGTCCAGAGGAGGTTGCTCTCCTGTGTTGAGACATTCTTTTGTGGATGAGCTGCTTCGTTTCTCCAATGTAACGGTCTGAGCAGTCCTCGCTGCACTGGACTGCGTACACCACACCACTCTGTTTGTGTGTGGGGGTTCTGTCCTTAAGGTGGACCAGCCTCTGTCTGAGAGTCCGGCTGGGTTTGAAATGTACCTTTTTGATTTATCATGTCCTGGACGACTGAGAATCTTCACCAGCAAAAGAAATAACAGAAAATATTCAGTTGGTCAAATTTCAGAGGAACACAATAGGAGGGTTAAGATGGCAAGAGTGTTCTCAAACTAACAACTTGTCATTTTGGTGAAAATTAAATAGTTTTTCCAAACTGAGGATGTTCAATAGGTAAAATCTCATTTGTTCATAACTTCTCCAAAGAAAACACAATTTAAATATTATTTAATAGGTGTTTGAAGATAAATATATTGGTTCAAGCTATTCTTTTCTTTTCTTGAGTGTCAGTATTGATGAAAAAAGCAACTTACAGGGAAATGAGCACATGGGTCAACTGGGTTTCTTTTTTGTCTAGATTGTGGTTTCGTTTTATGTGAAAAATGTTATGAAGTTCAGATTCAATATAGCACAGCATTGCTATTTACCCCTACATTTGTGCACAAATGTTTGGAAACTGTGAAAAAATGTACAGTTTTAACAAAACTTTCAAAGTTTTCATCTAAACTTACAGTAATATGGGGGCCAAGAGGCAGGGGAACCGACTTGGGACCCGAAGGACCCAGGTTCGAACCCCAGTCACGGCATACCTTGTGGTGTCAATGGGCGGCACACCTCATCCCCAATTGCCCCCCGGGCGCTTTCAATAGCTGCCCACTGCCCCACCTGGTGGTGGTTGGGTTAAATGCAGAGACTAATTTCGTCTTGTATGGAAACATACACAGATGACAAATGTGACATTATTATTATTATTATTATTATATTATCATGGACTGAGGCTTATAAAATGCTACCACATCTTCAGAGAAACTAGTGTCTTCATGACTAATAGTTATTCATTACATTCAAATGTAAAGAGACCATTATATTCAGGTAGAAATATACTGATAAATGTTAATGGCACATAGCTTCAGTTTGAGTCTGTGTTTGCATTCATCTAAATAATAAGCATCAGTGGGCTTCATGCACTGATCCTGAGCCAAACAAGCCTCAGGATGATTTCTGCCTGTCAAGTGTGGTGGATTTTGACAGAAAAAATATTTGAGGAACAACTAAAGGTGATCAGCTCAAAAAATACAAATGAAAAGTCAAAGTCAAAGCAATATTCTTTAAAACTTTCCGATGTAAAACCTTTAAACAGCTCAGACGCGACCTCAGCAACTAATTGTAAAAAATAACCCATGTAAGGTGACATGGTGTGAAGGGAATCAATTGATTATTGATCTGCTTCCTGGTACATTGCAATGTTTATATACTGTACAATATTATTTTCCTGTACACTTCAAAATTCCTTATTTGATTCAGTGTCATTGTGAAACTGAATAATATGTCAGGTATAATGGTCGTTCTGTGATCATCTATGCAGGATGGAGCAATCTATGTAGGTTGGAGCAACCCATGTAGGTTGGAGCAATCCATAGGTATTCATAACTGGCTGTAACTACCGCACCCCACCATTGCACCTTGTATTCACTGGTGGACATCGTTAACTTCACACAGACTCTCTCACTGGAAGATTCTCATCTTTAAATCACTTCTTGGTCTGCTGCCTTCATATATCTCCTCCTGCATGTCTTTACGTGAGTGCAGCTACAGCATGCACTCTCGGGACATTATTACATGCAGTGTTCCCACAGTGCGGACTGATCTAGACAAAAGGGCCTTCTCCTACTCCGCTCCTGTTTCCTGGACTATCTTGCAGCTAAAATACCAAAAGTAGATAATAATGTGATCCATTCAATTACAGGTTGTGCAAATAGTATTTTTCTAAATGGAACTAACAAAGAGGAAATAATGAATGTAGTAAAAAATCTTACAGACAAGAGATCAAAAGACTGGGTGGACATGGATATGATGTTTGTAAAGGACATAATGAGCCATGTTATTGAGCCGTTTACATACATATGTAATTTATCATTTTCAACAGGAATATTTCCAGATAATATGAAAGTAGCTAAGGTAGTTCCTCTTTTTAAAAATGGTGATAAATGTGTGTTCAACAATTATAGACCTATATCCTTGTTACCACAGTTTTCAAAAATTCTTGAAAAACTATTTGTAAACAGACTAGATCAATTTATAGATAAACAAAATATTCTAAGCAACAGTCAGTATGGGTTTAGAGCAAAAAACTCTACATCAATGGCTCTCATGGAATTAATGGAACAAATAACTACTGCTGTCGATCAAAAACAATATTGTATCAGTATTTTTGTTGATTTAAAAAAAGCATTCGATACTATTGATCACACCATTCTCCTTGAAAAACTGAACAAATATGGTATTAGAGGACCAGCATTACAGTGGGTATCTAGCTACTTGAAAGATAGGAAACAATTTGTACAAATAAATGATGTAAGATCTGACCTCTGTAATATCACATGTGGAGTTCCCCAAGGCTCTGTACTTGGACCAAAGCTATTTATTTTATATGTGAATGACTTGGTAAATGTGTCAGGACTCCTTAAATGTGTACTTTTTGCTGATGATACCACATTTTTCTGTTTAGGTGAAGATATAGAACAAATGTTGGAATTGATAAAGACAGAATTTGTCAAGATACAAACTTGGTTTAAAATAAATAAATTATCATTAAATCTAGAAAAAACTAATTACATGATATTCAGTAATAAAAAGAAAACTGTTGATGTTCCACTCAAAATTGAGGGTGTTGAGATTTGTAGAGTGAGTGAGGTGAAGTTTTTGGGTGTTATCATTGATGACAAACTGACATGGAAACAACACATAAATTCTGTAAGAATAAAAATAGCTAAATCGATTGCAGTACTGTACAAAGTCAGAGACCTATTGAATGATAAAGCTCTGTATTTGTTGTATAACACAATCATTGTTCCACACTTAATCTATTGTATTGATGTTTGGGGGAATGCGTGTAAAACAATCACAAAGCCTATTTTTGTATTACAGAAAAGAGCTGTAAGAATTATCACTAGAAAACATTACCGTCATCCATCAAGTACATTATTTTATCAACTGAAGTTATTGAAGTTCCATGATTTGGTAGACTATAATATTTTATCAGTTATGTATAGAGCTCAAAATAATGCATTACCTTTAAATATCCAAATGCACTTTGTTAAAAGACAAAGTTGTTATAATCTTAAGGGGACAGAGTTGTTTGTAAAACCACAATTCAGAACCAGTTTGAAGGGACGTTCTACCTCAATCCAGGGAATTAGATTATGGAATGGCTTGGAGAATGTAGTTAAAAATGCCAAGTCAATGTTTACATTTAAGAAAATGATCAAAACGAATGTGTTAAAAAAAAAGAAATAGCGTAATGTGTATTGTATTAGTTAGAAAATTAGAAAGAGTTAGTCATTTTGTACTGTTGGTTGAAGATTATTATTGTTTAATCTGATTGTTGGAAAAAAGGGGCAGATATAATAAGATTTATTCTTCTTTCTGCTACCTTTCATTTTTTTAATATTTTGTACATTATCATTTATGGGATTGTCTTGTATTGTTTCTTTTGTAAAAAAAATGAACAAATTTAATAAACATAAACATAAACCTAAACATCTTGTAAAAAGGTCTGAAGTTCTCGACCTTGACCTATCTAAGTAGCTTTAAACATCTGTTAAGTTTATGGCACAAACCAATGCAGACATGTTCCTGTTTTTAGTTTTCTACACTGCCTTATACAGTAATCTAGCTATTTTTTTACTACTTTTCCTTAGGATTGTCCTTTTGGTTGCCATTTTATTTTAACTTGTTTAAAAAAATTATGCATCTTTTATGATTGTCTATTGCTCTCGTTGTTGTCCACTATTGTCATCACTCTTTGTTAAAAATTCAGGTCTCTCCTGTAAATGAGTCCCAGAGGCTCTATGGGATTAACCTGTTTAAATAAAGGCTGAATGAGTGAAAAAAGTTGGAGCAATCCATGTAGGTTGGAATATTTTCTGTAGTTTGGGGCAATCCATGCAGGTTGGACCAATCCATGTAGGTTGGAACATTTTCTGTAGTTTGGGGCAATCCATGCAGGTTGGACCAATCCATGCAGGTTGGAACATTTTCTGTAGTTTGGGGCAATCCATGTAGGTTGGACCAATCCATGTGGGTTGGACCAATCCATGTGGGTTGGAACATTTTCTGTAGGTTGGGGCAATCCATGCAGGTTGGACCAATCCATGTAGGTTGGAACATTTTCTGTAGTTTAGGGCAATCCATGTAGGTTGGCAGATATGTTTTTTTTAGCCCTCCATGCAACTGTTTATTTTTCTCTCTGTCTGTGGGACTATTTAAACAACTGATGTAACTGTGGTAGAGTCAGCTCAGGACTGATGCCAGCAGAATGGGCAGACTAAAACTCTGTGAAGTTTTGACTTTCTGCAAAACTATTCCCTCATTTGCCAGAAAATTAAAGATATGATGAAGACTACACCTGGCTGCTTGTGAATCTGTTTTTTTATTTTATTTTTTACAATAGGATGGATATAGTTATACACACTCGAGCCAACTTATTTTTCAGTCTGAAGCTTGAGTGTAGGTTGTTCTCAGAAAATAATCTGAGCACAGAGAGAAGAGGGAGGAAAAAAGTGTTTTAAACCCAAAGTATTTAGTTTTACAGAATGATGGGTTAAATTTATTTAAATATCACACATATTTTTGGTGCAAAACATGAATTTACAAGTAAATTTCCGCTAACTCTTTAAAACACTACACACATAAACAGTAGTGTACTCTGGACGCCTTCTACAGCATCCGTAAGACAGTTTCTTGTGTAAGATTTTCATATTGTTCTGTTTAAATTAAGGTCATAAAAATTGTTACTTTGCAATCAACAAAATATGTTCTTACAAACAAATCTCTAAATGACACATTAAATCTGCTGTGATGACATGTTTCTGTCATTCTTCATTCAATGCTTTCTTTCTGATGTTCAGCTATTAGGTGAACATAAAGAACCAGGCAACTTTATGGTAAATAATAAAAAACTAAAAAGATAAAGAAAATATTTGGTCTAATTATGAGAAATGACATCTGTCCTGTTTTGAATAGAGTGGGTTTGATGAGTTTGTCACTTCCACCTCTTCTTTACAGCATTAATGAATTCGTTGTACTGCTAGTGTGTAGTCAGTTTTAATGTAAATCTTCTTATTACACTTCACTTTCGTTGTCACTGACACCAACACTACCGTCGAACTAAAAATACAACATAAACTTAAGTGAGACGGTGTCATGAATACAATCTTGACATAAAAATGATATAACATATAAATACCTCGCTGGCTGACCCTTCCTTTTGAGGTAGAAATGAGAACTTCTTAAACTTAAATTACTTTTGTATAGATACTTGCTAATATCATGCCTTCATAGCACGTAAATCTTCTTTCTTTGGTTGCCTAGCAACATGCTGGAAAGCACTTCCTACTTTTGCCTTTCAAAATAAGAGTCATAACAAAAGAATGTGCATAATACAAAATAAGACATGTAAACTAAAACTATGGCAGTAAAACCAGAAAGTTCATTCTCAATGAACTTTAATCCTCTCTATGGCAGTAAAACTCCCACCAAATCACTAACCTATTGTGATTTCACTTCAAACATATAACATTACAATAAAATATATTTACATTTTAGCATTTACTCTGCTTCTAGTAACACAGTTTTATGAACTGGTCTATCAAGATACACTGGGTTGACAGTCCTTTTTCCATCCTTATTCAAGGTTGAGTCACTCATCAACAGCTTCACCTTCCTGATCCTTCCATCTGCGCTTAGGTATACCTCTGTTACTCTTGCTAGTTTCCACTTGTTCCTTGGAGAATTGTCTTCTTGAAGAATAACAATGTCTTTTACCTTTCCATTCCTTTTCTTTCTTTGCTAGATTTGTCTCTTTGACAAATTTTGAAGATCTAGAAGCCAGGATTTCCACTCTCTGTAGAGCTGATCCGAAAGAGGCTTGTCCCATCCGACATTCTCCTGATATAACTGTTGCAGGATTTGTTTTCCTTTTAGGATGAAGGGTGCCACAAATCCCAGTGGATCATACACTGACGCCACTGTCCACAGGATTCCTCTTCTCGTCATTGGATGTTCTTTGACTGTTATTCTGAACTGAAACTCATCAGAAGAAATACACCACTGAACACCAAGTGCTCTTTCCATCAGTGGCTCTCCAAGCGCTAGATCCAAATCTTTAACACTGTCAGCACACTCCTCTCTGGGCAGCGACTTCAACACATTGTCACTGTTTGATACGAACTTGTGTAATCTTAGTTTTCCTGTGTTACACAGCTCTCTTGCTTCCTTGACTAGTTTTATTGCTTCTGTGTCTGATGTAACACATACAAGTCCATCATCTACATAAAAGTTTCTTTGAATAAACTTCACTGTGGTTGGAGAGAACTTTCCCTCACCTTGTGCAGCTAGATGTTTTAAACCAAAATTGGCGCAACCAGGTGAAGAAGCTGCACCAAACAGGTGAACCTTCATGCGAAAGACTGAGGGGAGAACACTTAGATCCCCATGCTCCCACCATAGAAAGCGTAAATAATCCTGGTCTTGAGGTGTTACATGGAACTGGTGAAACATGCGCTCCACGTCACACATTACAGCCACTGAGCCCTTCCTGAACCTACAGAGTACTCCCACCAAAGCGTTTGTTAGGTCAGGCCCTGTAAGCAGGTGTTCATTTAGCGAAGTGTCTTGATATTGTGCAGAGCAGTCAAAGACTACACGGATCTTGCCGGGCTTTTGAGGGTGATATACCCCATGGTGGGGAATATACCAGGCAGGGGTATTACAAAGTTCCTTCTCTGTTACTTTCTCTGCGTCATCGCGTGCAACAATGTCCTCCATGAACTTTGCATAGTCTGAGTAGTACTTTTGATCCCTTATGAATCTGCGTTTGAGACTGCTTACGCGTTGCATAGCACTTGACGTGTTATTAGGAAGATTTGGTCTGTCACCTTTGAAAGGCAGGGGCATTTCATAATGTCCATCTTGCTTTTGTGTAATTCCTTCTTGTAACTTTCTTATGAAGCAGACATCTTCTTGTGAAATGCTCGTCTCTTCCACTGCTCTCTCTATAAAATCTGATTCAAGTGCTTTGATTACATCTGGACCTGTTACTTCTTTTATTTGTGTCTTGCAGATATAATGAATTTTATTCTTTAGCTTTGTGGTTGGCTCAGTCTCTAGTATTACTTGCTTTACAGTGATGCGATGACTTACTCCAATTAAATCGCTGCCTTCGTCACTTGAGTCACAGTAACTTATGATGCTCCAGCCCAAATCTGTTTTCTGGGCATAAGGCTGGCTTCCTTCACCACATATGACTTCTCTGGGCATTAAGGCTTGTGTGCAGTTGTAGCCTAGTAGGAGTCCTATCTCACAGTCCAATGGTGGAGCGATGTGTTCAGTGAGATGCTCCAAATGTGGCCATGACCTTGCCGTGTCTGAAGTAGGAATATGGCTACGATTGGCAGGTATAAAATCACGTGTGTAGGCAACTGGCACAGTGAGTTTCTTTTCGGAAAACAATCCTCTTATTTGCAGAGCTTCAAGTTTTGTACATGGTACAGTTGTTTTCTTGGATGACATTGTAGACAATTTGAGCTTAACTTGGGTTTTGGCTGTGTCCAGATTGTTCGCTACTTCATCCAGAATAAAGGACGAATCACTCTGTGTGTCCAGTAGAGCGTAGGTAAGTATTTCTTTGCTTGGCTCATTTTGTGTGGATACATAGACAGGTACTATTGCAGACGTCTGTGTGTTTCTACTTTCATGAGTCACTCTGTTAGACGTACTTTCGTTAACTGTGTCTTGTGACTGTGTTACCTGTTGCTGAGTTTCCTTCCGTTCAGCTACTTCTTGTTCTTTAGGTTGTTCTTTCTTTGTCTCGTGTTTTTGTCTTTCTTCATGCAGACATGTGGGATGTTGTCTTGAGCACGTGTTGCATGTCATCCGATTGGTACAGTTCTTGGAGAAGTGACCACTATTTAGACAGCCAAAACATAGTTTTTCACCTTGAATGAACTTGACTCTCTCAGTAACTGGTTTCTCAGTGAACTTACAACATTTGTGTAAGCTGTGTCCTGGTCTTTTACAATACACACAAGAGATCATGCTTCTTTCTGTAGAATTAGTTGTAAATATTTTCGCTGTATCTTGCTTCTTATGAATGAGTGTAAGTTGAGGTTTTGTCTTTGGTTTGTCAAAGTCACTTTGTCTTATAGCTTCAAATGATGTAATGGGATTACATGCAATACTTGCCTCCATTGAAAGGAATGTTACAAAGTAACTGAAACGTGGGAACTGTTTGTGCTCCAGCTGGTACATTGTAGCCTTCCGGTTCCATCTGTTGCTTAACCAGTCTGGCAGTTTAGCAGCAAGTCTTTGATTCTCTATTCCATCATTGAGGATGTTCAGATTATCATTGGTAGCCATTGCAGATTGGCAGCTTTGTAAGAAATCCACAAACTTTCTTAATTCTGCACTGTCTTTACCTTGGAGCTTTGGCCATGTATGCAGCTTGTCCCTGAAGGCCTTAGCAATGACAAAAGGCTCTCCATAACGTTCATTGAGCATATTCCATGCTGCCATATAAGAGTCTTCAGAGCCAATCAGAAAATAGCCATCTAAGGCTTCTTTAACACATCCACCTACATACTTCTGTAGGAAAAATATCTTTTCTGCTGTGGGAATGTTCTTTCTCTCTATTAGAGTCTCAAAAGATGCTTTCCAATGTTTAAACTTAAGTGGATCCCCACAAAATACTGAGGGCTCTGGAATCGGTAGCCTATTAGCTGACATGGCTTCTGCTAAAACCTTTACAAGCTCACCTGTGCTCTCGTGAATGACATTTAGCTGTTGTGGTGGTTGTGTGGGTTGATTAGCAGTGTCTTTGAACTCAGTCACCTGTTTGTTTGCAGGATTTGGACTGATGCTTTCTTGCTTCACTGAAAAGTAGTCTTCTTCATAAACTTGTAATTTTGCCTTTGCTGCATTGAGTTTTTTCAGAATTTCTAGTCTTTCAATTTCCTTTTTTAAGTCCTCGGCTGACTTTCTCCTTGCAGCACTTTCCGCTTGTTGTCTCTTTATCACAGCCGCCTTCTCCTTTTCTCTTTTTAACTTGCGTTCAGTTTCCTCTCTTTCTTCTAGATGGCGTTGTGACATTGCAGCAGCTTCTTGTTCTGCGATTATGCATTTGTTTTCTTCTTCTATGGTTTGCATTTTTCTCTAAATTTCTCTTGTTCAGCCATTATCTTAAGCACGGCCTTTGTGGCTTCATACTCTGCCATAGCTTCTTGTCTTTTGGTGGAGGAGCCATTAGAAATAACTGTACTGGCCTTAAACGGATTATAAACTGAGACAGTATCTGAGCTAGAAGATGTA
>JBBPBX010002037.1:59228-94730 GCA_038048925.1 Garcialebias charrua | reverse complement strand
CTTGCTCTACTCTCCCTGTTTGTAATAATTTTTATATTAACATTTTTGTCTTTGCTCCTATAGAAAGTACACCTGACCTGACTATAGAAAGTCCACCTGGACCTTCATTCTGTGTCTGTTTCTACTTCCTGTCCTCTCAGACCCAGCCAGTAGATGTTCGCTCGTCCTGATCCTGGTTCTTCTGGAGGTTTCTTCTGTTAAAAGGAGTTTTTATTCCCACCGTCTCCTTTGTTCTTGCTCAGAATGAGAGACTGTGATGAAGATTCAACACAATCTGCTGCTTCCTCAGATACAGAAGTTTACTAATCGTCTCTTTTTAAATGTTTGTGAATGTTTCTGTTCAGTGTCCTGAGACGACGTCTGTTGGGACTTGGAGCTACAGAAATAAACTGAACTGAATCAATTTGCTGATATTTTTACTAACATCCCATTAGCATCATTAGCTTGTTAGCATGTTGCTAAAAGAACAGCAGTGTGTGTGTGTACCTCACATGGAAAAGTTTCAGCTCAAAAACCTGCTCCCATCATCCTGGTCCCGTGTTTCTCAACAAACACAGATCTCTAATCCATTTGTTCAAACTCCCACCATCAGAAACCATTCCAGCCTCCACCTGTTCTTCACTGGTTTCATCTGTAAAGACCTTCAGTCCATGCAGATGACTCCTGGTAGAAACTTACTGATGAGTTGAGCTCAGCTGTGATGCATTCAATGACAGCAACTTTTTATTTTTTTATCTTCACTGATCACTAGTGCGTTCAAACGTTTAGAGTCAGCGCCAAAACACCAAGGGTCTTAAGATTTATAAGATTTTAAATTAAATTAATTCAACCTTTATTCCTACAGGTTAGTCCCACTGAGCTGAGGACTCGTTTACAAGAGACACCTGGTTTCAACAAAGAATGATGACAACAATAGACAATCATAAGAGGCATAGTTTTTTTTTAAACAAATTAAAATAAAATGCGAAAAAGTAGCAAAAACAGCTGGATTATAAGGCGAATGTAGAAAACTAAAAGCAGGAACTGATGCTACCTGCAGGTGTTGGTGTTACACAGTGTGAAACTTAATGAAGCCATTTGGTAATAAAAAGAAAACTGCAGATGTCCAATTTACAAGTGAGGATGGAGAGATCTGTAGAGTGAGTGAGGTCAAGTTCTTGGGTGTTGTCATTGATGACAAAATAACTTGGAAAAAGCATATAGACTCTGTAAAAATGAAAATATCTAAATCCATTGCTGTACTGTATAAGGTTAGGGACCTATTGAATGACAAAGTGTTGTATTTGTTGTATAACACCATTATTGTTCCACATTTAATTTATTGCATTGATGTTTGGGGAAAAGCATGTAAAACTATTACAACCCTTATTTTTATTTTACAGAAAAGAGCCATAAGGATTACTGCAAGAAAACATTGCAATAATCAATGCAATGATCAATGATCCTGATCAATGATCCTGATCAATGATCAGGATCAACAAACGTCAGAAATCACAACATGTGCTAGCTAGTTGCTAACAAGGCGCTAACTGACAGAAGGAACAGCTTGTTACCTCAGAGACAGACTCATTCCTGGAAGACTTCGGGCTCTTGGAATAAAACGTTCATGTGCAAACAGTCAGAACCGGACCGAGCAGAGACCCGTTAATCCCGTCGAACTACAGAACGAAGCGTCTCAAGAGTCCGGTGTCAGTTATGTGATGCTGTAAGCCACGCCTACTTCTTCCTCTGCGTCATCATCATGCGTCTTCTTCGGAAAACAAAATCCATCCATCCACCCATCCTCCATCCAACCATCCATTCATCCATCCACCCAGTCATTAATCCATCCATCCACCCATCAGGGATGCCTTCATACATTATTATTAATCTTTAGGCAAATCCCATTGAGATCACAGCTCTCTTTTGCAATCGAGGCCTGGACCTGAAGGCTAACAGAACATCTCCTCCTACATGTCTCTGTGTGAGTGCAGCTACAGCGTGCGCTCTCAGGACATGATTACCTGCAGTGTTCCATCAGTGAGGACTGAACTTGACAAAAGGACCTTCTCCTACTCTGCTCCTGTTTCCTGGAATATCTTACAAAAAGATCTGAAGCTCTCGACCTTGACCTCTCTAAATGGCTTCAAACATCTGATAAGTTCCTGTTTTTAGTTTTTTACATCACTTTATAATGTAGCTATGTTTTTGTTTAATTTTTATTTAATTTCTTCTATTTGCTTTTCATTTTACTTTGTATACAGTATGCTTATGATTGTCTGTTGTTGTCTGATCATGTGGGCTCTCTTTCTAAACCAGGTCTCTCTTGTAAATGAGTCCTCAAGGCTCAATGAAACTAACCTGTAGAAATAAAGGTTGAATGTAAAAATGTCCAGACATCTCTCTCCACAGCCTCTTCCAGCTCTTCTGGGAGGATTCCCAGGTGTTCCCAGGCCAACAGTGATGTAGTTTCTCCAGCGTGTCCTGGGTCTTCCCTAAGGCCTCCTCCCAGTCAGACATGGTCCAAGCCTCTCCCTATTGCCCAGGGTCCATCCTTACCAGAGTTCATGGCCAGAGGTGAACGTAGACAGACCAGTAAACAGAGTCTTACAGCTCAGCTATCTTCACCACAATGGACCGATACAGAGTCCACAATACTGCAGACACTGCACCAGTCATCTGTCAATCTCACGCTCCATTCTGTCCTCACTTATGAACAAAACCCTGAGATGCTTGAAGTCCTCCACTTGAGGCAGAAGCTCACCCTCAACCTGAAGAGAACAATCCACCCTTTTCTGACTGACACTACAAAACTCACACAATCACATCGTCCAGCTCCCCTCGTAGCCCACACAGTCTCTCTTTCTTTATGCAGGTTAACAAAATGCTGTGTGCTGTCACTGATTTGACGAAGGTAAAAGTAAACAATTAGGTTCTGGTTGTTGTACAGACACACACACTCCCACACACAGAGAGAACAGCAGCACAATTACAACATGTGCCGTCATTCGGCCTCCTTGGTGGTTGTCATGGAGATGTCATTCATCAGGTGGATGAAATGATTTTCCTTTCAGTGCGCAACTACAGAAAGTCCTGCGCACTGAGCTCTACTATTATTCAGATGGTGTTGAGTTCGAGCAGCTTTAATGAAAAGACAAAGCAGTGATGTGGAGCTCTGCCTCTCCTGAGCTGCTGCCGTGGAGATGGACAACCTGCCTGACAACAAGCTCTCATCACTTTCTTTGTCCAAGCAGCAAACACAACCTGGAGAACCTTGACTGCTGTTGCAAATGTTTCCTTTCACTTACGGTGACACACGCATGCATCATCATCCTGATCATCATCACCTCAGTCGCTGCTCTGCAACAGGAGAGTCCATGTCTGCAAGAGACCGACCCGAGGCTGGTGAGTAGAACAAACTTACAGCATGCAGTCTCAGACTTTACTGGGTTTTTAATCGTTTCAGAAAGACGGGGTTATGAACTTCAGTCGTCTCTTTTTGTATTTGAATCAAACTGAGTTCAGCTTGAAATGATACAAGATTTAACCACGGTACCGAGAACAGGTTTCATCACTGATAGCAAAAGCATCGTATTATGAGACACACACACACACACTCACGATCAGATGATGTAAAATATTTTTGGACAGTTTCTTTTTGGGAGAAACGCTTCGTCTTTCATTCAACAGACTTGATCAGTGTGAGGCCTGCCAACTCAGACCTGTCGTATAAAAAGCACGTCCTTGATGTGTTTCAATTCAGCGTGCTGTGGAATTCCCAGAAACTGGCTTTGCACATGCAAAGAAGACCAAATGTCCTCAGGCTGTCTCTGAGTAGCAAGTTGGCCATCTGGCCTAAAACATTTGATCATTATACACTGATGATCGACTGTCTTGGAGGGATGGTCCCTTTTTGCATAACCCAATCTCACACAGTGACTGTTGGACATAAGCGTCAGCTACCTCTGCAACTTGGACAGGAAAAAGTAGATAAAGATGAATTGGTGCTTTGTAGAAACAACAAACCAGTATATCTCTTGTATTGGTCCCAAGACCAGTTGAATGATGAGGGTTATGTCAGACGTAGCATCTTGTGTAAGCTCTTCTGCCAAAACAAACGTGAGTTTGTCAAAGTGACATCTTACCAGATTGGTCAAAGCAGAGGTTAACAATGACCTCCACAAACAGGGTGCTGAACAAAATTGTGCTATTGTTAGTGGAAGACCACGAGGAGGGAAACATGTCAGGAGACCGAGGGAGAAGAGGAAAGTGAAGAATGTAGGACTGAGGGTTGCAACTCTAAATGTGGGGACAATGACAGACAAAGGTAGAGAGCTGGCTGACATGATGCAGAGAAGGAAGGTAGATGTTTTATGTGTCCAAGAGACCAAGTGGAAGGGCAGCAAGGCTCGCAGTATTGGAGCAGGGTTCAAACTGTTTTACCATGGTGTGGATAGAAAGAGAAATGGGGTAGGGGTAGACCTGAAGGAGGAGTTTGCAAGGAAATACTGTAGTAGAGGTGAAAAGAGTGAGATAGGGCATGTACCAGAAGGTAGAAGTAGAAGGTCTGCTGTTGAATGTTGTCAGTGGTTATGCTCCACAGGTTGGATGTGAGGTAGAAGTGAAAGAATCTGGATGAAGTGGTAGAGAGTGGTGATCAGAGCAGACCTGAATGGACATGTTGGTGAAGGAAACAGAGGGGTTGAGGAAGTGATTGGTAGGTTTGGTGTACAGCAATAGTGCTTAGGGAGACGGTTGGAAGGTATGCGTTGTGTCACCTGAACAAAAAAAAAAGATAAAGGAAACCTGGTGGTGGAATAGTGAAAGGCCGTTATCCTGAGGAAGATGTTAGCCAAGAAGTAATGGGACAGTGAGAGGACTGAATAAAGGAGACAGGAATGGTAAATGGACTGTATTTATATAGCGCCTTTCTATCTCATCAAGACACTCAAAGCGCTTTACACTACAATTTGTGCCCCATTCATATACTACTATATTCTACTATCTCTACAAAGCTAATTGAAGAAATCATTCTACAGAGATTAATCAGTGCTTCATCACATTCATACACCGGTGGGACACACATCGGAGGCAATGAGGGGTTCAGTGTCTTGCCCAGGGACGCTTTGGCATGCGACTGTTGGTGGATCCAAACCCCCAACTCTTGCATTGGAGGACAACTGCTCTAACCACTCAGCCACAGCTGCCTCATAAGGAGATGCAACACAAAACAAAGAAGGAGGTAACAAAGGCAAAACCGAAGACGTATGATGAGTTGCACAAGAAACTGGACACTAAGGAGGGAGAGAAATACTTGATTCGACTGGGGAGACTGAGGGATCAGGCTGGAAAGGATATGCAGCAGGTTAGGTTTGTTAAAGATAGGAATTGTAATGTTCTAATGTTGTAACAAGTGAGGAGAGTGTTACAGGAAGATGGAAGGATTACTTTGAGGAGCTAATGAATGAAGAGAATGAAAGAGAAAGAAGAGTGGAGGTCATAGAAACTGTGGACCAGGAAGTGGAAAGATTAGTGAGGGTGAAGTCTGGAAAGCTCTGAAAAGAATGAAGAAGGGGAAGGCAGTAGGACCTGATGACATACCAGTGGAGGTTTGGAAATGTCTTGGAGAGTTGGCAGTGAGGTTTTTGACTCAAATATTTATGGCATATTTGAGGGTGAGAAAATGCCTGAAGAATGGAGAAGAAGTGTGCTGAAGAACAAGGGTGATGTACAGAGTTGTAGCAACAGGGGAATTAAGTCGATGAGCCACACGATGAAGATCTGGGGGCTTAGACAAGAGGTGACTATCTGTGAGCAGCAGTATGGTTTCATGCCAAGAAAGAACACCACAGATGCATCTTTGATTTGAGGATGCTGATGGAAAAGTATGAAGGTCAGAAAGAACTTAATTCCCTCCTGGTGATGAGGGAGGAGCTGTGGTGTTGCATGAGGAAATCTGGAGTGGCCGAGATGTATCTCAAACTGGTACAGGACAAGTATGAGCTCTCAGACTAATATGCTTTGCAAGCTGAACCATTTGTGCGATTTCTGAGAATTGTGGAACACTTGCAGCTCACTCGCCAGCATGAAGTATTCGACCTTGGAGAAAGCTAACAAGCACAGACCGGCGGAATGTCCACGGATCTTGCTGTTTGGATTCACCCATTGAGTGTATCAATAGAACTGATTTGTCAGTAGAGTCTGCCTGCCCATAACGATTGTTGTTTATCTGAATGTGGCCTCCCCGCGGCCTTGGACAGGCCAACTTATCTCAATATGCTCCTGGAGGATACATAAACTATGAAGCTCTGCCTGCACCCCCCACTCCCACCCCAGGACATCTGTGGCCTTATCAGAATTGTGCCACTGATAGACACTGTACCATTATATCAGAACTTTAGAACTTTCTGGATTGTCCTTGGACAACTCACCACCTTTGTTGACTATGCATTAATGTATTGTGTCATTATATGTTGCGAGGTCTTTTTTGCATCTTTAACACTGTGCCCCGTAGGTGTGAGACATGATTTTTTTTTAAAACTTCCTCCACCCTCGTGTTCTCTTTTCCTCGTCTACTCTGTATGTTGTGTGTAACAGGTATCTCTTGTAAATGAGTCCCTGATTCTCAATGGGAACGAACCTGTATAAATAAAGGTTGAATTAATGAGGACAGCAGAACAGTGATGACATGTGCTGTAGGAGTGACAGTTCCTCCTAAGAGATCTAAAGGGGTTCCCAAGCAAGAGAGATTACAAAACCCCTCCAGCAAGTTCTGGGTCTTCCTTTTTTCTTCTTCCTCCCCATTGTGACATGTCCGTAAAACCTCCAGAAGGTAATGTCCAGAAATCATCTTAGTCAGATGCCCAAATACCTTATGCGCACCCATTTGCTCGAACAATATTCTTGATGGACAAACCGTGACTAGTACAGAAGTTCAACATCAGAACACTGCTCACGTCAAATAGACCATTCCTCACAATCACGCCTCTCCAGGTCACACTGTCTCAACACACATGGGCATTGAGATACCTCAGGAGTCCTTAGAAACACCTTTTGAAACCCCTTCTAAAGACTCAAAGAAGGCTAGTACTCTAAAATGTCATTCAGCGCATAGACAAACCATACCATACCATTTTATTTATAGAGCACTTAAAACAGCTATAAGGCCAACCAAAGGGCTGTACAAACAAACAAACAAATAAACAAACAAACAAACAAACAAACAACAAGCAACACACACAAAGAAGTACAAAAAATATAATATAGACATAAAATCGTCGCAGACAATAAATATAACGACCAAACACAGATCATCAGGTGTTGAAAGCAACGGAATACTGTAGTAGTGAGTCTTTAAACGGGATTTGAAAACCGAGAGGGAGGGGCCTGTCTGACGACAGACGACAAACACCAGTCAAAGCTCATCCCCCGTCCTGAAGGTGCTGGGAAGCTACCATCTCTTCTTCCAGCAACAATTCCAGTGCACAGGCACCAAACCAAGGGGCTATAAGTAGATCCACCTCAGCCCAGCAGCTCATTATGGGCAACCCCAGAGCTTGGATCCAAAGCTCACACCATGTGTCGAGGTGAGCCAGACTATAACTAGTCTATACCTCCCAACCTCACACACATGCTCAGGCTCCTTCCACATCAGCGAGGTGATGTTCCATGTCCCAAGAGTCTGTTTCCTAAGCTAGGGTCAGAGCACCAAGGCAGGTGACGAACCCACAGGAAAGCAATACAATGTAACGTGCACGTTCATGCTCAACCATCCAGGTAAAAAAAATCCAACAGTGTTAGGTCAGGTCATCTGGACGGTTTCTTTTTTTGTTGAGACGTCTCGTTTTTCATCCAAAGGACTTCATCAGTCCGAGAAGCAACAACTCACTTCTTGTGGGACAGAGTTTGTTGGTGGCTCCTCAGACTGATGGAGTCCTTTGGATGAAGGATGAAATGTCTCAACAACAAAAAAAAAACTGTCCAGATGACCTTTGTTGAATGTCATGTAACAATCTGTCATTTCACACAATAAACCCAACAATTTTAATTTTTTAAAAAAGTGGGAGATTCTGTAAAATAAATATCCATATCCAAATAAATAAACATCCATCCATCCATCATCTTTTGCCCACTTCTTCCTTTTTGGGTGGTGGGAGGTCAGGTCACTGGTGCCCATATCCAGCAGTCCCTATGTGAGAGGAGGGGGACACCCGGACAGGTCTCCAGTCCATCACGGGGACACATAGGGATTCGAACCAGCGACCTTCTTGCTGAGAGGCCCCAAATTAACGTTTTTTCCTAAAAGCAAAAACTGTATAAATCGTTGTCGTTTTATCTTTACATTGTGCACAACTTCCCAACCTTTTTGAAAACGGAGTGTAAAGAACAAAATTCAAAAGGTGCTTTTTTTTCAAGTCGCTGAACGTACAAAGTGTTTCTGTAAATGTGTTGCAGTGTTTCAGTTTCTGAGTCATCCAGAAGTCTAACTACCACTTTATTCAGTCTAATTGAAAAACGAAGGACAAACAGCACAAAAGCTGAGAGAACGTGTCGGCTGCAGATTCATGCTGTCTGCAGAGTCTTTCACCTTTTCAATCACAAAACTGGTTTTACTGTTCACCCGTGGATAACCGCAACTTTCAGCTTGGATGGAATACGTCGTGCAATGTGTGCATCTGATTTCTTGAAACATGTTGCACTAATAAATATTTTTTTAATGCCAACATTTAGACAGTACAATGTCTTAATGATGCATTCAAGTGCAACATGTAAATTAAAGAAATTGCACTGAAAAATGAGCCACTCTAATATAAACAGAAAATTGTCTTACAAAGAATAATAATAAAACATCAGTAATATCTGTGGGTTATTGTCAACATTTCAGATTTCTTTGGTCCTGTTTATAGTGTTTTTGTTTCACTGCAACATCTTTAAATAATTATTTGTTGTCTGTGCATCCATCCTAAGATTACATGAGACGTGCATAAAGAGATAAGATAAACAGAAGTCAAAGAGGATGGCGATCATTTCTTCATGAACTGTTAGCGCATTAGGAAAAACGCCAAATTCAAGAAAACTGTTTACTGGAAGAGGATTTGTACTCCAAGTGTTCCTCGGTTGTTTATTTGGCCAGCCTGGCGCTTCTGCAGATGAAACGACCACCGGCATGAAATAAAGCCAAATACTACAATAAATAAACCTAAGCACTGTTTTCTTTATTTACAGGTTTGCAATGTTCAAAACTCCACAAAAACAAGTTATTTATGAACAACTAGCCATCAAGTGGTACTCAAAGCTCTTACGGTTCCTTTACAGTGGTCCAACTTTACTTATGGTGTCTTCAAACGTGCTCCCAGAACAACGTAACCTTCAGAGAGTCTCAACAAGTTCTGGTTGAGACTCCAGCAGTTTCAGGTTGACGCCACGTTGCAGCTCCTGAGTGGCAGTGACGAGTTTCTCCTCCTCAGCTGGAGCTCATATTTCTAACGAGCCAGCTGTTGTACTCATGAGCCAGCTGTTGTACTCATGAGCCAGCTGTTGTACTCAAAGACCAAAGCTGCCAGAGGACAATGCTGAGATGTTGCTTACTGCATGGTACAGGTAGTCATCGGGTTACGACGGCCTCGAGTTACGACGTTTCGGGGTTACGTCACACATCTCATTTTTAAAATTTTTTTAAAAAAATTTAAATTATTTTGAAAAGCCAGTTCCGGTTGTACTTCCTGTTTGACGGTAGAAGTAGCAGTAGCTTGACGCAGCGGAAAAACACAAGAGAGAGACCCGCTCTGGACCGAGTTTCACGGCACAAACAGCAAAGCAGTGGAGGTGGAGAGTGGAGACCTTACTAGACAGAGGTTGACGGCAGTTTTACAACGGAATACGGCAGATTGACCGAGCTGACGGCGGTTTTACGTCGTAAACAAAAGGTGCACGGAGGTGGACGGGTGTACGGTGTCACCAGACGGCAGAAACAGCGAGCTGGACCAGAGGTGCAATGAGCTAACATGCTAACAGACCTTGCTGTAAACGCTGTGGACCGCGTGAAGCAGCTGGAAGCTGCAGAGCTCAGAGGTGCAACGAGCTAACATGCTAACAGACGGAGGAAGGCTTCACCAGCTCCCAGTAAGAAATGAACTCTTTTTTTCCTTCATTATAATAATAATAATAATAATAATAATAATAATAATAATAATAATGAATTCAATTTATAACGCACTTTTCAGTAATGAAAATCTCAAAGTGCTAATATGGCTCCAAATGTACTGTATGTGTTTTTTGATAATTATGTAGGGTACTGTGTTAGGATAGGCGAAGTGCTTGGTAACTGTACAGTACCGTACACGTACGTGTATATATGGGGCGGCCAGTGTGTATGAGTTTTCCGACTTACGTCAAAATCCGTGTTACGACGGCGTAGGAACGGAACTCCGTCGTAACTCGGGGACTACCTGTATTCAGTGAGAGTTCCCATAGTGCCATCTGAGAAATTAAGAGTTAATCCTGTTTTCCTTGTGCTCCTCGCAGATGAGAATCTGTTTTCAGTACCCTCCAAGTTTGGGGTCTACCTTTGTCCTCCAGCCTGAGTTTGTCTTGGACCATCAACCTAACCTGCCCCCGCTGAGATGCTCCAGACCAGTACAAAATAAAGTTAAATCTTGGACCCATCAACCTAAGATTAGACTTTTTCATACACTTGCCTCTACATCCTGGTCCGACCAGCCATTCTCCTACACCGACCTGTGGACCTTACCTACCATACTCCCCTTCCTGGAACCTGGACTTGTGAACCCTCATGTCCAGGTCTGAAACCACTACAACCTGAGTTTTTACAAAGCCTTCCAGAAGATTCTGTCCAGATAAAATTACCATCTTCATTCTGCATCCACAGATAGTTATCCGTGTCCTCCTGATTCCAGCCGCTTGTAAATAAATGAACCAGTTCTTACCTTCAGTCTCGAGTTTTCCTGGGTTTCTGTCAACGCTGCTCTGAGGAAATGACTGTCGCAAATGTATCGGTTAAGAATCAGAATCTGGTCATGGTGCCGCTCGTCCAGCTGATGATCCACCGGTGTCCCCAGTCATTTGCTGATCTGACTTAATTAGATAAATCCAACCCAAGTTTATTTCTTCGTAGTGAAATAAAACGAGCAGCTTCATCAAAATAAGTTGTTTTCAGTCCCCTGTCCCAAAAATAAATGACTAAGAATTAAAAATCCATGTAGCGTTGATGAAGGTCTATTTCAAAACACCTTTTCATTCTACCTCTGCTACTAGTTTTTCTTTGGGGGATTTAATCTTCTCTGTGAAAGGTCTCCTTGAAAAAGTCGACGCCAACAAGCTAGCCACATGGTGCATGCCTGCCATAGGCTTTGGACAAAATAATTTTCATTCAACCTTTATTTAAACAGATAAGTCACGTTGAGCCTCGAAGACTCATTTACAAGTGAGATCTGTTGGACAGACAATCAAAGTGGTGAAAAATAACACATAGTGTTTGGAGACAAAAAAAATTCCTAACATTTTTGACCTCTGTTTGAAGGTCAAAAATTTGGTAATGAAAAAAATCTCACACACAAGCACATGATGACGCCGACATTACACAGAGGGGGGCGGGGGGAACTCAAAGGCGGTTGAGCAGCCAGCTCATAGATCTGTGTACACTCAAGGCCAAGATCAGCCAGAGGCAAGAGTCCTGAAATGATGACAGAATGTTTATTCAGCTGGGCTCCTCTGAAAACTCTGTGGAATTCCTCAGTAGCAGGTTTGGAATGGGTGAGAGCATCTGGTTTACAAAACTTCTTAGGCGTGTTGAGATAAGATGGCCTATCAAGGCCAGTCGGGGAGCCGAATGTCAGATAAACATGATTGTTTTGGGAACAGGCCAAACTTTAATGACATCTACCTTCAGTCTGTGTCGGTCCACTCGCTTCCAAAATGTCCAAATTAAAATGATCACACCAATGGAACGTTCCTGAGAAAATCCCCAATATCTAATCCATTCAGCCAAAAGTCTGGTTTCTCGAGACGTGAACCAAGCCATCATGTAAGGCAGGCAGCCTGACCAGGTCCAGATTTTCTGCCGACGTCTTCCTTTTGTGTTGATAGACCAGGAACCAGCCGAATCCAAAAAGCAGGTACCAGTTATCATAAATCCAATTAAATATGCGTCCTTAAGATCCACAGATTCATTCAACCTTTATTTATACAGGCTAGCCTCGTTGAGTCACGGGGACTCATTTACAAGAGGGACCTGTCTCACTCACACCAAACAACCATCCACTCTCACACTCACACCTAGGGTCAATTTAGAGTCACCAATCAGCCTAACAAGCATGTTTTTTGGTCTGTGGGAGGAAACCGGAGTACCCGGAGGAAACCCACGCATGCACGGGGAGAACATGCAAACTCCACCCAGAAAGGCCCCGGACCGGGATTTGAACCGGCAACCTTCTCGCTGAGAGGCAGCAGCTCTACCAGTTGTGCCACCGTGCTGCCCGACAGCAGACACATCATCAAGTCTTCCAAGTCGATGAGATATCCAGCTGTGTGCACGCCAACAGGGCGAATCGGCTCGTCTAAAGCCTGTCTAATAATAATAATAAATAAAGTACTATGTGTTGTCATCATTGTATGTTCCCATACAATGATCAGAAATCAGAATATCTTTATTGACATTGCCATTGCACCAAGGCATAATATAACATGATTGAATAATGCACATTTGTCTCAAGATGGGCCGAGTGCACGAAGCTGCAGCCATACGGCGCCGCCACAATCTTATATATGAAAAAAGGGGTAGATAACATGAGGATAAGTTGTGGTATTACAAAAAAGATCTTTCACATCTTGCCTGTTTAGGCACTATATCTTCTTCTTTCGGCTTTTCCCTTTTCAGGGGTCACCACAGCGAGTCATCCTCCTCCACCTCACTCTGTCCTCTGCATCCTCTGTCCTCACTCCAACTACCTTCATGTCCTCTCTAACTGCATCCATATATCTCCTCTTTGGCCTTCCTCTGTGTCTTTTTCCTGGCAGCTGCATTTCTAACATCCTTCTACCAATATACCCACTGTCCCTCCTCTGGACATGTCCAAACCATCTCAGTGTGTCCTCCCTAACTTTATCTCCCAGTTGTTCAACATGTGCTGTACCTCTGATGATCTCATTCCTGATCTTATCCATCCTTGTCACTCCTAAGGAGAACCTCAGCATCTTCATTTCTGCCACTTCCAGTTCTTTCTCCTGTCTTTTTGTCCATGTCTCTGTCTCCAGACCATACAACATAGCTGGTCTCACCACTGTCTTGTAAACTTTTCCTTTGACCTTTGCTGACACCTTTTTGTCACAAATCACTCCTGAAACTTTTCTCCATCCACTCCATCCTGCCTGGACTCTCTTCTTCACCTCTTTACCACATTCCCCATTTTCCTGGACAGTGGACCCCAAGTACTTGAAGTCCTGCACCTTTGTGACCTCTGCTCCTTGTAGCCTCACTGTTCCACTGGCCTCCCTCTCATTCACACACATGTACTCTGTCTTACTACGGCTGACTTTCATTCCTCTTCTTTCAAGTGAATACCTCCACCTCTCCAAGTTCTCTTCCACCTGTTCCCTGTTCTCACCACAGATCACAATGTCATCTGCAAACATCATAGTCCATGGGGATTCCTGCCTGACCTCATCTGTTAGTCGGTCCATCACCAGAGCAAACAAGAAGGGGCTCAGAGCCGATCCTTGATGCACTCCCACCTCCACCTTGAAGCTATCTGTCACTCCTACAGCACATCTCACCACTGTCCTGCTGTCTTCATACATGTCCTGCTGTCCTCATACATGTCCTGCTGTCTTCATACATGTCCTGCTGTCCTCATACATGTCCTGTACCAGTCTAACATACTTTTCTGCCACTCCAGATTTCCTCATGCAATACCACACCTCTTCTCTTGGCACCCTGTCATATGCTTTTTCTAAATCCACAAACACACAATGGAGTTCTTTCTGACCCTCTCTGTACTTCTCTATCAACATCCTCAAAGCAAAGATGCATCTGTGGTGCTCTTTCTTGGCATGAAACCATACTGCTGCTCACAGATAGTCACCTCTTGTCTAAGCCTTCCTTCCACAATTCTCTCCCAGATCTTCATTGTGTGACTCATCAACTTAATTCCCCTGTAGTTGCTACAACTCTGTACATCACCCTTGTTCTTAAAAATGGGAACCAGCACACTTCTTCTCCATTCTTCAGGCATTTTCTCACCCTCAAATATTCCATTAAATATTTGAGTCAAAAACCTCACTGCCATCTCTCCAAGACATTTCCAAACCTCCACTGGTATGTCATCAGGTCCTACTGCCTTCCCCTTCTTCATTCTTTTCAGAGCTTTCCGGACTTCACCCTCACTAATCTTTCCCACTTCCTGGTCCACAGTTTCTATTACCTCCACTCTTCTTTCTCTTTCATTCTCTTCATTCATTAGCTCCTCAAAGTAATCCTTCCATCTTCCCATCACACTCTCCTCACTTGTTAGAACATTCCCATTCCCATCTTTAATAAGCCTAACCTGCACATCCTTTCCAGCCTGATCCCTCTGTCTTGCCAATCGGTACAAGTCCTTCTCACCCTCTTTAGTGTCCAGTCTCCCATACAACTCATTGTACGCCCTCTGCTTTGCCTTAGCTACTTCCTTCTTTGCTCTACGTCCCATCTCCTTATATTCCTGTCTCCTCTCTTCAGTCCTCTCACTGTCATATTTCTTCTTGGCTAATCTCTTTCTTTGAATGGCATCCTGCACTTCACTATTCCACCACCAGGTTTCCTTATCATCCATTCTCTGTCCAGATGACACACCAAGTACCTTCCTACCTGTCTCTCTAATTACTGTTGCTGTAGTAGCCCAGTCACTTGGAAGCTCTTTCTTACCACCCAGAGCCTTTAACAGCTCGTCTCTGAATTTCTCACAACATTCTTCCTTCTTTAGCTTCCACCATTTGGTCTTCTTCTCTGATTTTACTCTTTTTCTCTTCTTCGCAACAACAGTCATTCTACACACAACCATCCGATGCTGTCTGGCCACGCTCTCCCCTGCCACAACCTTACAGTCTCCAATCTCCCTCAGGTTTCCTCTTCTACACAGAATGTAGTCGACCTGTGTACTCCTTCCTCCACTCTTATAGGTCACTCTATGTTCCTCCCTCTTTTGGAAATAGGTATTGACTATAGCCATTTCCATTCTCTTGGCAAAATCCACCACCATCTGTCCTTCCTGGTTTCTTTCCTTGACACCAAACCTACCCATCACTTCCTCATCCCTCTGTTTCCTTCACCAACATGTCCATTCAGGTCTGCTCCAATCACCACTCTTTCCTCCCTGGGAATACTCTCTATCACTTCATCCAGATCTTTCTCCTCCCCATCACATCCAACCTGTGGAGCATAACCACTGACTATGTTTAGCATCAGACCTTCTACTTCTACCTTCAGACACATCACCCTATCTGACACTCTCTTCACCTCTACTACATTCTTTGCCAACTCCTCCTTCAGGACCACCCCTACTCCATTTCTCTTTCTATCCACACCATGGTAAAACAGTTTGAACCCTGCTCCAATACTGCGAGCCTTGCTGCCCTTCCACTTGGTCTCTTGGACACATAAAACATCTACCTTTCTTCTCTGCATCATGTCAGCCAGCTCTCTACCTTTGCCTGTCATTGTCCCCACATTTAGAGTTGCAACCCTCAGTCCTACATTCTTCACTTTCCTCCTCTCCCTCTGTCTCCTGACACGTTTCCCTCCTCGGGGTCTTCGACTAACAGTAGTACAATTTCCGCCGGCACCCTGTTTGTCAACAGCACCGGTGGCGGACGTTGTTAACCCGGGCCTCGACCGATCCGGTATGGTTTCACTTTGATGAACTCGCATTATGGTTTTGGCAAGTGTTTTACGTCGGATGCCATTCCTGACACAACCCTCACCATTTACCCGGGCTTGGGACTGGCACAAGAGATACACTGGCTTTGCTCCCTAGTGGCTGGTTTGTTTAGGCACTACTGTATATGAGAAATCAAAGAACTCTACCAGAAAGCATATTTAACACAAGTCACATATGCATTTTGAGGTCGAGGCAGTGAAATTCTGTCCATGAGCCTTTTTCAGATAGCAACAGATCCGTGATGTTACCAGCCGGCATCTCCGATAGCGCTCACAGAAAGTTCTCCGGGGAGGGGGAGGGTAGCGATAGGTGGACACAGCTGGTGTCCTCAGTGGCACATGTCTCAGGAAAAATTTGATATCAAGCCTTTCTAAGGCTGTTTGGGGAGTCAGATAGAGATAACAAATAGTTTTCACTTCAAGCAGACAGTGTAATTTCTGTAGCCTTGAGTCCTGCTGGACGATCTGATCCAATGTGATCCAATTGTGGGAACTTTTCACTGATCCAAGCTATGACTTATCCTCCAGATGCTGACCACAGCGTCCACGAGTCCCAAGCCCTGCGGGTGGTCTGCGATTCTCAGAGATCGCATCCATCTTCTGGTTTAGCTTGTAAAGCAGCTGATTTATGGAAGTCACGGCGCGGATCACACCCTCACTTTGATTCGGGAGCTTCAACGTGGCATCGCCGCTGAAGTCTTCCTCATTTTCCAATAGGCCAGTGCTCCACAAACGCCAAAAAGCAAAGCGCCTGCTATCATAAATCCAATTATGTACAAATCTTCCACGTCCTCCACAGATAGTACTGAAAGACACATCACCTTCCACTCTCCCCAGGAATCCATGACGTATCCTCCAGGGTGCGTCTGCGAGGGGCAGGCTGGTTCTCCAGGACCCTGCAGTCTTGTATAAAAAATCTTGTCAATAGAATTGATCACCCACGAAACTAAATCCATAGTCAATTTGCGTTCAAGATATGAATGTACTGAGGAGCTGCTGACAAGACAAGAAGCCACGCAGGGTGAGGAAAACACGCAGGGTGAGGAAAAGTTGGGGGAGGGAAGGAGCGGAGGAGAGAAGCTGCTGCCTCGTCCAGAGCCGGAAGTAAATTATGAAGTGATGAAATTAGTTCTTTAGATTTAACCCATCACACCTGTAATTATAGATTGAGTGTCTTGCTCAAAGACACCACGGCATGTGGGAATGGCTGGGGATTCAAACTAGGACTTTTGGGTCCTGGGTTGGCTGCCCTGCCTCTGCCCCATGAATCCAACAGTATCACTGACAATACCTGTGTTTTTGGTCCCACTCTACATCAACATTGTGACTGGTTCATTTTCCTGTCAGTTATTAAACAATCTTCTCCAGTAGAAACTTTAACTTGACTACGCCTTCTCACCTGACGAAGTTCTAACTGATGAGAAAACTTTTTAACATGTTACTGCCTGACAATGCAAATATTACAAAAATCTGGATAATTTTTACAAATTAAAAAGTAGTTTACAGAAAATACTTTAAAAAAAATCACTAAAATATGAAGTAAATTAACGTAACATTGCATTGGTGCTAATTTTGTTCTGAGTGTTTCAGTTTTTGTTTTGCTTCAGGATTAGTGAAGGTAGAGCGATGATGTTTGGCCTCCGTCCACATTTTTCTATACCATGATCAGCAAATTACCTTAAAAATAATTAAATAGATTTTAATGAAACAGTCTAGAAAGCAATCATCACGTTGACATCTACAACTCATAGTGTCCACCCAAAGCAATCTTACCAAACAAAAGAAGTTAAGCACCAACAGATCATGTGAGACCGTACCGGGATTGGACACCATGTTATTTTCAAGGTTACATCATTTAGTTTAAAGCTCTGCTTGGTGAATACCACTTCTACCTTTTCTTTCTTTTGTTCACAGGAATCTTTCCTACAACGTTTTAAACACCAACAGTAGCGACCTGAAAAGATGGAGGCAGAAACTTGTAATCTTGGGGCAGCGATGGATTCAAGCAACCCGTTGCTGAGAGCAGTTTTCCTTCGACGACTGAGGCTCACTCGGCTCCTCCTAGAAGGCGGTGCTTACATCAACGAGAGCGACAGTCAAGGCCAGACGCCCCTCATGGTGGCATGCAAGACCAAGTATACGGACTCCCAGAGCGCCAGCCGGAGTATGCTCATCCAATTCCTCCTGAAGAAAGGAGCAGATCCCAACATTCAGGATAAGGAAGGCCGCTCTGCGCTGATGCACGCCTGCCGGGAGCAAGCTGGAACTGATGTGGTGTCCCTCCTTCTGGCCAGTGGAGCAGACCTCAGCCTCGAGGATCAATCTGGGACATCGGCGTTGGTCTATGCGGTCATGGCTGGAGACTTGAAGGTGCTGAAACTTTTGCTTGACACATGTAAGGCCAAGGGAAAGGAGGTGATCATCATTACTACGGAAAAGATTCCAAGTGGAAACCTGTCAGCCAAGCAGTACCTCAGCATGCCTCCAACTGGTCTCGATGATCCGACAGAAATGGTCACGCCAACAGCTCCTGCATCTCCGTCTGAAGTTCAGCTGATCACTTCTCCTCAGTGCGCCTCGTCTTCTTTATGCCCCCCCAAGCCCGTGTTTTCTTTCAAAGAAGGCCAGATCTGTGGTGTCAGCTCCCACCCGTGCTCCCCATCTCGGTTCCGAGGACTTGGACCAGCAGCATCTAATGGACCCCAGCAGCCTCTGGTGCGGTTAAACTCTGAGCCTTGGATAAAGATTCCAGCATCTCTGCTTTCCCAGCAGCCTCTGGGGCCCCTCAACAAGACGGAAAGTTTCGCCTTCAGAATCCCCAAACTGGACGAGGATGGGCTCAATGACTCCAAAACGTTCAAATGTTACGAGGGAAGGCTAAGAAAGGATGGAGGCGCAGGAGGAGGTGGGAAGATGGATTGTACCAAACATGGAGGACAAAATGTTTCTTCATCTGGTCTCCTGTCGTCCCACTCTGCCTCCCACCCCAACCTGCATTCTGAGATCCTCGGGGCAGATTCGGTTCCTTCTTCCTCCCCCCTCTCAGGTGTTAAACGCCTCGGCACAGCCTTTCACAGCAACGCCTCAACGAGCCTTCGCAGTGTCCACCAGACGTACAAACTGGGTGCAGATGTCTACGGTTCTGACCCGCAGCTAGCTGTAGAGCGCCCCGAAGAACAGAAACCCAGAACCTCAGCAGACAGCAAGAAACTGGCACCGCTGCGCTGCTCAAGTACACCGGGCTCCAGAGACCTCCCGGCAGGACAGAACAGAAGAGTGGCTTCTTTGTACGAGCGCAGAGGCTCTGGAACGTTCTTACTGGACCACAACCTTCAGGCGAGGCCCAGATCCCTGCCTCCTCTCACCAACACCTCCGTGGTTGCTGGTTCTAGTCCAGACAACGGAAGCCGCTTCTCTGAGAGTGAGTTTGGCCAAAGGAGCTTTCTTCCCTCGGCTCCACCCAGACACCCTAAAGATCTGAGCAGAAGGTTGCTGCTGAGGAGACACTCCATACAGACCGAACAGTTCAAAACAACAACCTGAAGCTCACGAGGAGCCACTTCAGAGGGTTACATGTAGTTTTGTTATCGACGACCTGAAGCTCATGAGGAGCCACTTCAGAGGGTTACATGTAGTTTTGTTATGGCGTGATGTTCCGTCTGTGCAGGTAAACTCATCAAAAGATGAAGCAATGAATCCTGGGGGTTTATTGAGAAAACTGGAAGAGATGGAGACATTTGTGTTGTGTCGTCACCACCACCACCAGTCTCAGCTCTGTATGTGCAACATGCCGAATTAAAGCCATTTAAATGTAGCTTTGGTGGCCATCTTTGATTTTTTTATTTGAATTCAGTATTTATTGGATATTGCTCTCAGCTACCACCACACCAAATTTAATCTTAATATCCTGATTTATATTTTCCTTTTTACCTCAGGTGGCCATCTTGGATTTTTAATTTGCAATCATTCTGTTAGGGATGTTCTCAGCTACCAACAACCAAACTTCAGCTGAATAACTCTAAAAACCTCAGAGTTATATCCATTTAAAATTAGCTTTGGTGGCCATCTTGAATTTTTTATTTGAATTCAGAGTGTGTTGAGCATCACTGCCAGCTACCACCACAGCAAATTTCAGCTGAACATCTTTTAAAATAACAGTTATATTTTTTCCCTTTATCTCAGGCAGCCATCTTGGATTTTAATTTGCAACAGTGTAAAACAACTTGCTCTCAGCACCAAATTGCAGTTGAATCTCAAAGAATGACTAGAGTTTGTGAAGTAGCTGTGGCAGCCATCTTGATCCAAAATGGCTCCAAAAGTTAATCAGTGTTTTGGTAAGAGACCTCTGCCCTCCAGGTCATGTGACCTCACTGTGTCAGGCTGTGAAGAGTTCTGTCAGCGGTCTTCAATGAGAAAAATATTTGTTTACAAATAATGTTGCCATGGTAACACAAAACAAACACCAATAAAAGTAATAGCACACCTCACGGGGCCAAGCCGGTCGTTTCGACAGAACATTTGTGAGACACGTTGCGATTTGAGCCGCATAATGGGGGTGGAGCTACATTTATGTTTATGTCAAAAATTCAGCTTTAAAACCAATTTGTGCAGAATTAGACAAAAGCTGATCACTCTTGCCTCCTTGTAGCAACAAAGATGCAGGTTAAAAGCATAAAACCTGCCAGATCACAGCAGAGGTCAGAAGTTTTCCTTCCACTTGTGAACATGAAGGTCAGATGAGCTTGAGTTCAAACTGATTGCAGATCTTTAATTCACTGATAATAAATAAGTTATTAAACATAACTTGTGTATTTTCCAGTGGATGCACCTCTGCTCAACTGGTGTCACAAACAAAAATACGCTCGCCTCCTGGCACACTAATATTCAGCAAGTTGCACCTGGACCATAGGGCTTTTAATGTTTTACTGTTCTCTGCAGATTTGGTAGAGTTTGGTTGATCGGTTATTTTGCATGGTTATTCTTCATCGTGCACAAACTTTCATTTGGGTTGATGTTGGAGCTTCGGGAAGGCCACTCCAAAAACATCATCATGTGAGGCAATCGGCAGGAATGCAACAGAATTCCTGTAGACAGCAGCTTGAATACTCAGAACGTCAAACAAATGTCCTGAGTGTCAGAACGCTGCAGGAGTAGACTGATGGAGAATAAAAGCTGCAGAATCCAGAAGATTTGCCTCGCTCATGGATACAACTTTATTAATAAAGCACTTTGAAAACAACACTGCTGGCCAACGTGATCATTCCAATTCAATTCAGTTCATTTCTGTAGCTCCAGAAGTCGTCTCAGCCCTCTGAACAGAAACATTCACAGACATTAGAAAATACAATTATTAAAGTTCTCTCTCAGGAAGCAGCAGGTTGTGTTGTCTTCACTTCATCACAGTCTCCCATCCTGAGCAAGCACAAAGGAGACAGTGGAAAGGAAAACTCCCTTGAACAGGAAGAAACCTCCAGCAGAACCAGGCTCAGGACGAGCGAACATCTGCTTCAACCGGCTGGGTTTGAGAGGACAGGAAGTAGAAACAGAGGAACAGGAAGTACAAACAGAGGACAGGAAGTACAAACAGAAAAACAGGAAGTACAAATAGAGGAACAGGAAGTAGAAACAGAAAAACAGGAAGTAGAAACAGAGAACAGGAAGTAGAAACAGAGGAACAGGAAGTAGAAACAGAAAAACAGGAAGCACAAACAGAAAAACAGGAAATACAAACAGGGGCACAGGAAGGACAAACAGAGGAACAGAAAGTACAAACAGAGGAACAGGAAGTACAAACAGAAAAACAGGAAGTACAAACAGAAAAACAGGAAGTACAAACAGAAAAACAGGAAGTACAAACAGAGGAACAGGAAGTACAAACAGAGGAACAGGAAGTACAAACAGAAGAACAGGAAGTACAACAGGAACAGGAAGTACAAACAGAGGACCAGAAAGTACAAACAGAAGAACAGGAAGCACAAACAGAAAAACAGGAAGTAAAAACAGGGGCACAGGAAGGACAAACAGAGGAACAGGAAGTACAAACAGAGGAACAGGAAGTACAAACAGAGGAACAGGAAGTACAAACAGAGGAACAGGAAGTACAAACAGGAACAGGAAGTACAAACAGAGGACCAGAAAGTACAAACAGAGGACCAGAAAGTACAAACAGAAGAACAGGAAGTACAACAGGAACAGGAAGTACAAACAGAGGAGAGGAAGTAGAAACATAAAAACAGGAAGTACAAATAGAGAAACAGGAAGTACAAACAGAAAAACAGGAAGTACAAACAGAAAAACAGGAAGTACAAATAGAGGAACAGGAAGTACAAACAGAAAAACAGGAAGTACAAACAGAAAAACAAGAAGTAGAAACAGAGGAACAGGAAGTAGAAACAGAAAAACAGGAAGCACAAACAGAAAAACAGGAAATACAAACAGAAAAACAGGAAATACAAACAGAAAAACAGGAAGTACAAACAGAGGAACATGAAGTACAAACAGAGGAACAAGAAGTACAAACAGAGGGACAGGAAGTAAACAGAAGAACAGAAAGTACAAACAGAGAACAGGAAGTAGAAATAAGACACAGGATGACAGGTCCAGGTGTACTTTCTATAGTCCAGGTGTACTTTCTATAGTCCAGGTGTACTTTCTATAGTCCAGTACTTTCTATAGTCCAGTACTTTCTATAGTCCAGGTGTACTTTCTATAGTCCAGGTGTACTTTCTATAGTCCAGGTGTACTTTCTATAGTCCAGGTGTACTTTCTATAGTCCAGGTGTACTTTCTATAGTCCAGGTGTACTTTCTATAGTCCAGGTGTACTTTCTATAGTCCAGGTGTACTTTCTATAGTCCAGGTGTACTTTCTATAGTCCAGGTGTACTTTCTATAGTCCAGGTGTACTTTCTATAGTCCAGGTGTACTTTCTATAGTCCAGGTGTACTTTCTATAGTCCAGGTGTACTTTCTATAGGAGGAAATACAAAAAAAAAAATGTTAAGATAGAAATAATAAACAGGACGAGCAGAGTAAGTAAAGACAGAAGCAGAGAGAGGACATGTGGTCAGTTTGTCCTCCAGCAGTCTAAGCCTACAGCAGCAGAACTAAGGGACAGCTCAGGAAACCCAAGACAACCCTAACTATAGGACTTATCAAAAGAAAAGTCTTAAAACTGGACGAGGTGTCAGCCTCATGGACAGAAAACAAGAGAGGAGCCTGAGAACTGAAAGATCTGCCTCATTCTGCTTTTGGAAACTCTAGGAACCACAAGTAAACAGAATCCAGTTGTGATGCGTTTGGGATCATCATCGTTCCGTTGGAGAATCCAGCTGTGTCCAAGTTTCAACTGTCCAGCATGATGCTACCACCACTGTGCTCCACAGCTGGTACGGTGTCCTTTGGTCACCAAACCTCTCTCCAGAAGACATCTGGCCTGTCCAGGTGAACGGCTGCAGGCTTCAGTCCAACTTGAAGATGAGGTCTTTGGATGTTTTCTTGACGCTCTCGGTCCGTGGCGATGAGCCGCCTTCACCGCTGTTTGACAGAGACTCCGGTGTTTCAGCAGTTCCTAGATCATGGAAGGCTTGAGCCTTGAGGGTTCCCATGCTGGTCCTGAACATCCCAAACAGTTTTTGTCCTTCTTAGATCTTCACTGAGTTTTTTGGACATTCCCCATTGATCCGAGCATTGGACAATCAAATAAATGACGTCAATTATATATAATTTTATACTCGTAAAGAGAAACTACCAACCACCAGAAGGAGTAGATGAAAACTCTAATTTAAAAATCTACTTCAGCTTCAGAAAACCATAAATGTAAGAAACTGCCGTCAGTTTGAAGTCCTGAAACATCTTTAATAAAAGATTTATTACAGAAAAAATGCAGTCAAATTAGTGTCAAAAATCATCAAATGCATCAAATCAGCAGAATCATTTAAACCAACAATAAAGAAAACAGTAAAATGTGTCGCCCCATCCCATAAATATTTACATGTTTACGACAGGAAATGAAAAAAGACACAAGGAAAAACTAATGACAATGTCTAAATGTTTCTATTAATGCACAGTCAGTTTGGACTGCTGAGTGTCTGTTAAAATAAAATAAATATATAAAATGGACTTCTGATACAAACCGTGGTATTATACAAAACAGAACGATTGTTTCTCGGCTGCTTAAAGACAACCAGCATGGATTAACCTGCAAATGTTGGCTGGATCTTCAGGGCTTCGTCTAAAAGTGTCCTCGTGTCCCCTGCAGGACAGACGGTTCGTCCTCGTGTCCCCTGCAGGACAGACAGTTCGTCCTCGTGTCCCCTGCAGGACAGACGGTTCGTCCTAACGTCTCGTTCAGGCCATGCGGTCGAAACTACTGACCTGGGTCTTGATGTGGCTCAGTTTTTGCTTCAGATATTTACACCTCCGCTTCTTCACCTGATAATCTGAAGACTGCAGAGACAAAATAAAATGTGTAAGTCGCAGAAAAGGCCCGACAAACAAACAAAAAGACGTCAAATTCAACGAGTCTTCTAAACAGGTCATATTCAGTTTCTCATGAACATTTAAGCAAATCTTACAGTACACGCGCCATTATCGACAATTCAGACGCTCAGAGATTTATCGTGATGGCAAATGTCCAGTTTAGCTCACTGAAGTGGACAAAGTCTTCAAAGAGTCCTGCAGCTACGTCGAGCTTCAGGACGTTCCTCAGAACGAGTCGTTCTCTTGTAAAACAGGAAAAAGAAATGCTGGACGATGTTTCTGAGTGTTTGGGTTCCTCCAGTCCCTGAATGGGTTTTTTAGTTTCATGATTCTTGGTGATGTTGATTTCAAACATTAAATGGGACCAATTTGTCTGCAGTCCAGCATTCTGTCCGTCACATTTGAAGCGTAGCTACAATAAAAACTACACACCTCGATTTTCTTTGATGGTGAGAAAACTGGGAAAATCAGAAGTGTATCAAATACTTATTTTCCTCACAATATACACAGAATATATATAGTGAAGCTCTCAACGTGCACGTTACAGCTGGAAAACTATATTTTTTGCCTCAGACCAACCACACTTTAACTTGTGCACTTTTCCCCCACCACAACGTGCACCACTTCCCAAACTGGGACTCTACAAGCAGTTTTTATAGCTTTATTTCCTCCCTTTATGCCCTGGTACAATAAAGAAACTAGAACGTTTCTGGAGAGACTTTGATGTGAACTGCCACATTGCAACCATTGTAATTTTTTGATTTGACAGTACTATATATTGGGGTTCATTCTTAGTTACCACCAAACCAAATTTCAGCTCAATATCTCAAAGAATGTCTGAGTTATAGCCAAATTTGAGTTTTCTGAGGTAGCTGTGGCAGCCATCTTGAACCAAAATGGCTCCAAAAGTTATTCAGTGTTTTGTTCAGAGACGACTCCACTCGAGGTCATGTGACCTCACGGTGGCAGTTAAAGGCTGTCGAGTGTTCAGTCAGGCGTTTTGAATGGGAAAAATGGCGTCTTTGTTTGTAAATTGCATCGTCATGGTAACTCAAAATGCCAATAACAGTAACAGCACACTTTACGGCGCTGAGCTGGTCGTTTTGATACAACACTTGTTGGGGTACACGTTGCGGTTTGGGCCACATTAAAGTTGATACAAGAGCTTTTTAGGTGGATAATAATAGGGGGCGGGGCTTCCTTTCAAGGCAGTCCCCAGTGAAGGAAGCGTGCTGCCCACAGTGGGAGAGGTGAGTGATTGGCCGAGTCGTGCATACAGTGACGCTCCGGTACAAATCCGTGGACCGTTGTAGCCCTTCTACCTGTGTTCCAATGTTGAACCAGGATTATAAAGAGTTTAAGAACTCCTTTAGGTGAGATACGAACCTTTTTGAGGCTCCTGATCCTGTTGTACTCATCCAGAGCGTCCTGTCAATCAGCAGAGAAACGTTTTAAAAAAACATTCAGTTTCTGATTTTACATCAAATCATCTGAGTCATATAGAGACAATCAGTGCTTTAGTGGCTGCACACTGATGGAATTGAACCTACGACTCTCCTGTTGGAGGACAACTGCTCTGAACACTGAGCCACACAACGTCTAACAGTCGTCCTCGTGTGTGTGGCCTTCTCACCAGGTACTGAGGACTTCCCTCCTCCAGCTGCTCCAGCTCGTTGTCCAGCTCCGACATGTTCTTGTTCACGGCGTCCAGTTCTGCCTGCAGGTCTTTGTACTCCTGGTGGTCCCGGTCAAACTCGTGCTTGTAGTCGTTGCGTTGCTGTTCGTTTGTTATCGGGGGGAACTCACTGGAAGAAATGCGGGGAAACACCAGACTGACTGAAATCTGACAGGAAGGAACCGACCTGCAGCGCCTCCATGAGGTTCTTTCTGGTGACTGCATTTTATATTTTGGTACCTGTCAAAGTCGTTGTCGTCCAGCTCGTCACCAGAGGAGTTATAATCCGTGTCGTAATCCTGCCCATCGGTGCGGCGAGGACGGCCTGCACGCCTCTTTTTGGGACGTCCTGCTGAACTTGTGATGTCAGAGTTAGCGCTGTAAGGAGTGGCACTTTGCAGGGGCCGGTCTTCCACAACAGGTCTGTGTGACAACACATTGAAACATTATTCTGAATTCACCATGTTCGTCTCTGCACATGGAAACAAAGAGAGAATCAAAAGTTTGGTATAGACTTAAAGGTCACAAAAGTCCTGCTCTGTAAAAGGAAGTGAAATAAAACTTCCTCTTTCCTGATTATAGACAGATAAACAAGTTGTTGGTTAAAGTTGGCCTAGCTGCAGGTGGCGCCTTGGACTGCTTTTCTATCCTGATGGTAATTCAATGTCCTCATCACCGAGTGATTTGAACAGAGAATGTTTGTAGTTTTTGGTGCAAGGTAATATCAATCAATCAATCAATCAATCACCTTTATTTGACCAGGTAGAGCCCGTTGAGATCGAGATCTCTTTTACAAGGGTGAACTGGTCAAGTGGTCAGGATAAAGTGGGTAGGAGTTAGGCTGTGTAGAAGAACGGAGGTCGTTTATTTGTCATTTTCTTGTCTGATGCGGCACAGAGTAACAGACCCTGGAGGGTGGAGGGAGTAGTTTTCCACCATCAGGACCTTAGCCAGCAGTTTCAGGTACAATTCCTGCTCTGGCCCCCGGAATGCATTTAACTATGGTCGCTGGAGTCCCTAAAGCCACGTTTCGGACGATGGAGATGCGAATGACCAGGGCCTGCTTCTCACCGGGTGCGTCACTGAGCGAGGAAAATCGATTAGAAAGGTGAGGTCGGTGGTGAACTGGGGGCTTAGCCTTAGCACTACAGTGTGATTCCCTAAGATCCCCTAGGTTACTTGCCTTGGCATGGTGCTCATCTCTTCTAGGGGTTTTGTTGGGGATGGGGGGGCGCGTGAGAGCAGTGGAGCACCACATCAGCTGTAGCTTTTTAGTTAGCACGTCTGTATTACTTGTGGCTTGCTTAGCGCTATGTCAGTCCCGACAGTGGTCGACGGGGTGGGAGGTGGAGTTGTTGGTGAAGGTAGACAGGGTGGGGCGGCCTTCTTGTACAACAGTATGGGAAACACTGCGCTACACTTACTCTTGACCACCGCCCAGCCGGCCTGGGGTCCTGGCTGCTTGAGTTCTGCTGAAAGACCACTAACGGGAACTAGACTTAGCGGCTCAGCGCTGCCTATGGGGACCTGGCTAGCTAACGGGTATTCTACAGTGTGGAGCCGAGCTTCCAGTTCAGACAGCCTCTCCTCCAAAGCTACCATAAGACTACATTTGTTACATGTAGGCCTAATGTATCATTACTGCTAAAGGAGACAGAAGAAAACAGCTAAACATCTGACACAGAGCAAGTGAGAACAGAAGCTGAGAGAGAACCAGAAGCCATGCTAAGCTAGCACTAGCACGAGCTAGCAGATCCCAAATACACCAATAAAACCAAGAAGTGTTGAAAGACAAAGGTGTTTCAAGCACAATCCAACAGTAGAAAAACAACTGTATCGAGGGTGTTTGTGTACTCAAATGTAAAACTGTGCAAAAGATCGATGAATCCGGAAAAATAAAAGACTCCGCTAGCAAACAAATTAATTATTATTCGAGCTATGGCAGAGAAAACAGGATGTGACACAATATGCAGTGTTTTCCCTACCATTACCCAAGGAGGTCGCCCCACCCTGTCAACAGAACCAACCCCCCCCAAATGCACAACTGCCGGCACTGACATAGCGCCAAGCTAGCAGCATACAATAACTGACACGCTAGCTAAAAAGTTACAGACGTAGCACTCCGCTTCTCTCATGCATACTCCTCCACCCTGTCAGCAAAAATCTGTGAAGACACGAGCGCCCTGCCAAGGCCATTCACCTCGGGGAAACACTGACGCGCCTTACCGTGAACGTGTCAGAGCTCCTTGTCAACGATAAGCATCCAGGTAAGACTGGAACTCCAAACTGATATTCTGGATAATGGCACCAAGAGTTGAGCCATTCTTTGTGCACATGTTTTACCTGGTTCCTCCATTCCTAACCCACCCTGTATGCATGGCCACCTGATATTCCATACCACTTTATTTATAAAAGTGTTTAAAACAGCAACAATGCCCACCAGAGTGAAATCACTAGGGTCTTGGTTTGGGCTGGGTTGTTTGGTGAAGTTATGGTTGCTTCAATTGTTGGCAGTTTTAGATTTTTTCTGGTCTTTAAAGTTTCAAGCCTCTCTTGCTAAAAATCTGTGATCTTGATGGGATCTGTTCCTAAAGACTAAAGTCAAAATGAATGGGTGGGATCAAAATTATTCCTCTGTGGCTTGTCGAGCACGGTTGTGGGTCAGTGTTCTCACAGGGGGGTGTAGCTGACGGGAGGTTTGTCGTAACTCGTGGTCTCATGGTCCAGGTAGCTCCTGGAGCCGCGCAGCTTCTCGGGGTAGTCGGCAATCAAAGCAGCCGGAGGCTCAGCAGACACGTCGTTCACCTTCACAAGAGAGTCAAAAACAAGTTTTAGTAACACGTCCAGCTAAAAAAACTTGAACTATCCACAGCTTTTAGCCTGAAAATCTTCATTCTTTAGTCTTTATAAAATGATTACCGTATTTTCTGGAATATAGGTCGCACCTGAATATAGGTCGCACCTACGTCAAAATGTGGACCGTGTTTAGCTCTGCTGCAAATGTCTCCTCCACAGGAGCGCACAGCAAGGCTTTTAAGAAGATTAACACTTAAAAACAATTATTTGTTTGATAAAAATTATAGCAAATATGTGTCTGAGCTGAACTTTTCTTTAATAAATGAATAATTTTAGCAGGATAAACACCTAAAAAATATATTTGTTAGCTGACATTATTGTAAGAGTGTGTCTCAGTTTAATTTTTGTTAATAAATTATTACAAATCAGCTTATTTTATAAAAAGCCATAAATAGGTCGCACCTGAATATAGGTCGCAGGGCATGCAAAAATGATAAAAAGCAGCGACCTATATTCCGGAAAATATGGTAATTTAAATCAGTGCTTCAGAGGTCCCCCAACCCTGGGCCTTGTGGTCTACTGTACTGCACGTTTATTATATATACTGTATATGTGTGTGTTTTATTTTTTATTTTTTGGACGGGTTTTTGTGTGATGGGGCGGTTTTTAACAGACTTTTGGGCTGGAAAACCACGACTATCTGGCAACACTGTTCAGCACATCCCAGTGTTCAGGTCCACGTCTGTCCTGTTGCCAACAGCAGAACAGAACCTCAGCACTTCACGCTGGTTCCCACCAACACCAGGAAATGCATCTTTTGACTCGGTGTCGTGTTGCTGCTGAGCAGTTTCTCTCTTTATGGAGGAAAGTGGCAGTCCAACCTGTTTTTCCAGTTGTGTCCTCTAACGTAGACTCAACAGCATGAAGGACTCGACGCTTATCGAAAACGTCCCAAAGCAGATTTTTAAATGAGACAAAGTATGTCAGCCACTTCATGAAATGTGTGTTTGAACAGGCGACCGAGCAGTTTTTACCACAGGAGCTGCTCCAGCCCTGTCGGCGGTGAGACTGAAACCGCCGTCTGTGCGGGGCCGCACCTTGAAACTGAATCTGTGATTGTAAACAGGCCGTCACGGAGCCGGTCTGACCACCTGCTCCCTCCCCCTCACTGCGACTCAACTGAAAATATGCAGCCGCCGGAGCCTTCAAGAGATTTCAATGAAGAGTTCGGTTCTTTTCAGATCTATGGAGGGTCAAACCAGAAAGAGGTGTCCAACACTTCGTCCAGACTAAAATCAGACTGAAAGCAGTCACCTCTTATTATCCACCTGAAAAGAGTCTTGCTCTTCCTTTAACTTTAATGTGACTCATATCTCAACGTGCACCCCCACAAATGTTATATCTAAACAACGGGCTCGGCAACGTGATGCTACTTTTACTGGCGTTTCAAGTTACCATGGCGACGTAACTTGCAAAAAAAAGGACATTTCTCCTCATTTAAACAAACTATGAATCAGCCATTTGCTAAAATGTGGTGTGTTGGTAGCTGAGAGCAATGCCCCATAAATACTGAATTCAAAAAAAAAAAAAAAATCAAGATGGGCACCAAAGCTAAATTTATATGGCTTTTACTCTGCTATCTTTACACATACAGAACTGATATTTGGTGAGGTTATAGCTGAGAACGTTCCCCATCACATAATGAATCCAAGTCAAAAATCCAAGATGGCCGCCATAGGTTAAAAGGAAAAAAAATGCGGTTACTCGTTGATTTTTGCCACATTGAGCTGAAATTTGGTTTGGTGGTAGCAGAGAGTGAACCCCAACACAAAGTCCTGTCAAATCAAAAATTAAAAATGGCCACGATGTTAAGGTACCTGTCTGTCAAAAGTTTCTACAGGAACTTTCTAGTTCTCTTCAACACTATTTTACAGCTGCTGAATATCTCTAAATCCAAAGTTTATTCTTTCTAGTAGTTCATTATATACCCGTATATAAATTTGTTCATAAAAAAACAAAAAAAACAACAATCACATAAATACCCTGATGCAAATCACAAATGATAACGTACAAAATATTAAAAAAATGAAAGGTAGCAGAAAGAAGAAAATCTTATATCTGCCCCTTTTTTCAAACAATCAGTTCAAACAATAGTTTTCCAGTAACAGAACAAAATGAATAACTCTTTCTAATTTTCTAACTAATACAATACACATTACGCTTCTTTATATATATTTTTTAACAATTCAGTTTTGATCATTTTCTTAAATGTAAACAGTGACTTGGCATTTTTAACTTCATTCTCCAAGCCATTCCATAATCTAATTCTCTGGATTGAGGTAGAACGTCCCTTCAAACTAGTTCTGAATTTTGGTTTTACAAACATCTCTGGTTTTTTTTTAACTGAAACTTTTTGTTCCAGTTCAGCTATTTTATAGTCTTTGCTACTCAGCAGATCTCTCAGTTGTTTCACTTCCTCTCTCAATTTTTCACTTCATCAAACAGACGGGTCAGGTGATCTTGTTTTGATGATAATTTTGCCAGTTCAGCACTCATATATAACGATTTTTTTATTTCTTCCATATCTGTTGTAATGTTTCCATCTACTCTAGTTTCTTTGTCCACTTTTTTTGTCATTACTCACAGTACTTGTGGTCTGGTGGTAGCAGGTCTCTGGTTGGTGGTTTGTTTGCCGAACCACGTGGCCCTCCCATGATGCTCACAGGCCTAATGATGGTGGCTGTGGCCCAGCGCCCAGATCAGATGTTATCACACCAGAACTCACGGTGTCAACAGCCCGCAGCAATCAGGTCAGATGATCCAAAGAGGTTGGCTCACTAGTCTGGCTTAGACGGCGATCCTCCGGTCATAGCAGCTCCGATGCTAGCCAGCTCGTGGCTCCAGACGGCGGCACCCCGGTCCTTGCACGGCGCTCGGCCTCCTTCGGTCGCAGCAGCTCCACGGTCGGCGCACTAGCTTGACTCGTGGTACCTATTTAAGCACTATTTGATGTCCAAACGTTTGATAAATTGACTAACTTAACATGTTTGTACAATAGTTCTGTTTTTTAGATTGTACATACATCCATCCTTTATCTTTTCTTCCAAAATTTGATCGACGTTCCAAAACATCTTGTGAGGAGAAACATCTACCTCATGCAACAAGTAGTTTTACTTAAATACTTCTGTTCTCTCTTAAAACCTTGTGAATATTTTACATTTAAAACAAAGTCTTACTGCTGAGATAAAAATATTCCAGGTACCAGCAAACTGGTTGGTCCACTTAAGGCGTTTACTGCTTGCTGGGGAAACAGTTTGCTGGAACTCCTCTGAGTGATGAAGCCCTCCGGATGGAGGGTGAAACGTTTCTATAAAAAAGAAACTGTCCAGATGACCTGACTGAGAGTTATTAGACTGAACAATGACATTTTTATTCATGGCCCTAAATAATTAACTTGTTGCATTTTCGTCAGTTACGGCGTTCTCACAACAAAGAATCAACTTCTTTCCTACCCCCCATGGTAAATGACTCAGAGGTGGACATCATGGTGACCATGTTTGTTTTACATAGGCATATTTTTCAGTGAAGGACCTTCTCGTTCCTCCTCTTCCACACCAGCTTTAGATGGGCTGCTCCAGCAGGTACCAGGTCCTGATCCTGGTACCCGGTTCCTCCAGGCTTTTCAAAGGGGCACAGTACGGTACTGGGGCTCATATAGTAGCCTTCCAACAGCGTTAAGCTCGGTCGTGTCATGGGTCCGTGTCTCTTCAGAATATCTTGTTTCCCAACATGTGACGCAGATCTTGTTGATGTGGGCGACGTCTGATCATGGACTCGTTTCTTTGTCTCCACAGGCAGAAACCAGGAACGTCTTGCACCAGCTTGGACTTGCCTTCAGAACCTCTTTAATTCTTCATGTCATGAATTCATCGAAGGGTTGGAAATGTTCCTCAGAGGTTTGGTCCATATTCACATCATGCAGTTGCTGCAAACTGATCAGATGAACGTCCAGGAAGTCAGTCTTCTGTTCCACCACATCCCAGAGGAGTTCACTGATGGCCTTGGAGTCCAGTGACTCAGAGAAGGTGATGTGTTGGTGAATCTGTGTGAACTGTGGACTCAGTTTCCAGTTCTTCAGGAGTGACACCAGGTGTCGTCTTCTGCTGCTGTGGTCCACCTGCTTCAAGGCTGGATGGGTTCTGCAAACCTTACTTTGGTTATTTGACCTGCTGCCGCCTTTCTGTCATCTCCAACTAGTCTCACCATTCTCCTCTGACATTAGCAAGACTTTAGTCCACACAGCTGCCACTCGTTGAATAGTTTCTTTTTTTGAACAATTCCCTTCAAACCTCGAGATGTTTGTGTTTAAACAATGCAGGAGATCAACGGTTTCTAAAGTACTCCGACCAGCTGATCGTGCCACACCCGCTCCCTCCACCATCCTGATGCCCCGTCTGAACATCAGCCGGTCATCTTCACCATTGAAACAATAGATGCTCCTCATAAAATGTCCTGTGAATTTATGTGTCTACAAATGGTCCAGTTGATGGTCTGATCATTTGAGCTACTAAACTTGACTTCTAGCAACACCTGGACATCAACACAAGAGGATTTAAAACTCTAAAATCTCTGCAAGGAACTATTTTCTGTCATAATCAAAGGGTGATGAGTTCATCCTTTGTGCTGTTCAAATCATTTATTTTGATTTTACATATTTTAGTGACTTACCCATGCTTCCACGGAGGTCCCCTGAGGTGGTCCAATGTCATCTGCAAGCTTCACTTTCTTCCAGAAAATGTTGCTCTTGCCAAAGCTTTGAATTTTCTGACGAGTCTTGAGTGCGAAGACGAGCATGATGATCAGAGCGGCGGTCACCAGGAAGCCGAACACTATCGCGATGGCCTGAGATGAAGGAAAAAGAAACGAGTCAGGAGCCACCAACAAGATCTTCAACACAGCTGGACGTGCGTGCTCACCTCCTGTGGCTCCACCACACAGTAGTGGTAAAGGTACTGATTCACAAACACTCCTGACAACTGTGGTTGTTGGTACTGAGCACACAGAGCGGCAATCTGGTTGCCATAAATGGACCCAGTTGATTGAGCCGTGGGGTTTACCGCCATCAAGTACACAATGGTGGCAATGAGCATGAAGAGTGCGAGGATGGCGCAGAGGATCACCACAGCCAAGTAGAACTTCCTGCTCTCCGACAGGCTCTTGTGAGACACAATGATGATGAAGACCGCCAGGACAAATATGCCCACAATGATTCCCATTACAATCATGAACGCTTTGCCTGACCGGGGGTCGTTGTAGTTTCCACCGAGTGAGCCATAGCCATAGCTGTTTCCAGCTCCATATCCACCGCCTCCAAAACTGTTGTATCCACCGCCGTATCCACCGCCGCCGTAGCTTCCACCGCCGCCGTAGCTTCCACTGCCACCGTAGCTTCCATAGCCCCCATAGCCAGCCATGGCTCCCTGACTGTCCCACGCCAACGTTGAGGCAACGCAGGCAAATATGGCCACGCACAACACGATGACAAGGATGGCCATGATTTTCAGGATGCCCGGGGGGGACGTCCAACGATAGAAGTGCTGGAACTCATCATCGGGGTAGTAAGAATAGGCCGGCTGAGAAGCAGCAACAGTGCTGTAAAAAATAAATTAATAATGCTGTGATGACTTGGACTTAAAGTTTGTCACAGATTCTGTCTGACAGACCAACATAGAATATTTCACATAACTTTATTTATAGTTCAGAGAATCTACAGAGCTGAGAAAAGGGTTTGCCCCTTTAAGGAGTTTCATTTAGCCACATTTAAAGGTTTTAGATCAAACAAATTTAACTTTTTTTTTTTTTCCTAGAGGGCCACATTAATCTATGAAACAATTTAAAAACTGCAATTTTACATTTGTCTAAATATTCAGGGCATCTCTGCTTGACATTACCATATGTTTAATAAACTAAAACATTAAGGTCTTTAAAAAAGTGTAAGCAGGTTATATGAGCATATTTATATACAGTAGTCCCTCATCTATCACGGGGGATCCGCACCCTGAAGCCCCGTGATAAGTGAAAAACTGCGAAGTAGAAACACTCTAAATCACAGCAGGTCATGATTTCAGCTATTGGCCACGCCCACTTCTCTGCTGCAGAGCGGATACAACACGCTGCAGGAGGAAGCTTCTCCGCAGCTGTGGGCTGCACACAGATGCAAAAATATTTTAAATAATTTATTTTAAATGAAAATTCCATGCCGATCTTGCAGCTCATCCATCAATCAGCCAATTGTGTCATGTCCAACCTTCTTTGGAAAACCACGACGGAGCGAGTCCGCGAAAAACAAACTGCGAAGTAGCGAGGGACTACTGTAATACACATCTACCCATCCATCCATCCATCCATCCATCTATATATATCATATATATCATATATATCATATATATCATATATATCTCATATATATCATATATATCTCATATATATCATATATATCTATATATACATACATATATATATCTATATATACATACATATATATATATCTATATATACATACATATATATACATATATATATACATATATATACATATATATATATATATATATATACATATATACATATATACATATATACAT